>JACXGJ010001408.1:0-84945 GCA_016801105.1 Esox niger | reverse complement strand
CTCTACCAGTCAGGATCCACCTTCTACCTCAATGACTACTGGCTCTACCAGTCAGGATCCACCTTCTACCTCAATGACTACTGGGTCTACAAGTCAGGATCCACCTTCTACCTCAATGACTACTGGCTCTACCAGTCAGGATCCACCTTCTACCTCAATGACTACTGGGTCTACCAGTCAGGATCCACCTTCTACCTCAATGACTACTGACTCTACCAGTCAGGATCCACCTTCTACCTCAATGACTACTGGCTCTACCAGTCAGGATCCACCTTCTACCTCAATGACTACTGGCTCTACCAGTCAGGATCCACCTTGTTCCTTAATGACTGGTTCATCTCTGATGATTGTGTCATAGTAATTAATATAAAGTGATACATGTTTAAAACACAGTTAAAATGTAATATATTATTTTTGTTTGATATTGACAGCTGTTTGGGGGAATATTTTATGTTGAATATTTTTAAAAACTAAGATAGGGTTAAAAGATGCAAGTCGACTGAAGAATCATTGTCCGAGACGGATTCCGAAAACCTTGAGTTGTTGCCATAAAAAGATCTGACCTGTAACAGTCTAACCGGATAACGCCAGGTCTGGCTGAACATCAGCATTTGTTAGATAAGGAAAATGCTGGTTTAGTTTAAGATAAGGTTAAAGATGTGAGTTGACTGAGGAATCGTTCTCAGAGACGGATCATGGAACCTTCTGGCACAGCGTCTGGGCAGACATTGCCCTGAGTGCCAGGAGGTTGGCTTAGAGCCAGATAGGATGGAAAGGGGCTGATTAGGAAAAGTGAGTTACGGCTAGAAGACCCAAACCTTGGAGAGACACTAGACAGTAGACTAAATGGACCAAGAAGTCCTAATGATGAATTAGCGCCAGCAAAAGCCAGATGGGGCGACCTTCAGTGCCTCAGGCTCGGTGAGTGAACCGGTTCTAAATAAGCACGACTATGAATATTGTTGAGCGATAGGAACCGCCGGGTGGCAACCTAGAAAGTTCCTCAATCTGAGGATTGATCGATAGAACCGTTCCGGTCTTAGGACGTGTGTCATAAGCCAGGGTGGAAGTTAATAGACCTTGCAGTGGGTCAAGTTGCACCTGACGCTACATTCCAGTGCCTGGTAAACTGAGTTCAATGGAATCCCTCCAAAGACGTAAAATCAAAATACAAAGATCCCAGGGCAAGTGCTTAATAACCAAATACGCCTGGCGCCGTCACCTGGATGCAACTGACAACTGAGAATTTACAGGAGGTAAATTGATCAGGTGATCCCAGAGGTAAAGGCTATGAAAGGCTTCTAACCAGTATGTATGCGCTGGTGAGCTTTAAGGCCACCTAACAGAGAAAAACACTTCCCACAGTCAGAGCAGGAGTAAGGCTTCACTCCACTGTGTACACGCTGGTGAGCTTTAAGGTTACATAACTGTGAAAAAGACTTCTCACAGTCAGAACAGGAGTAAGGCTTTTCACCTGTATGCATTCTTTGATGACTAGTAAGGTCAGTTGATCTAATGAAACACTTCCCACAGTCAGAACAGGAGTAAGGCTTCTCTCCTGTATGTATGCGTTGGTGAGCTTTAAGGTTATATAACTTAGAGAAACACTTCTCACAGTAAGAACAGGAGTAAGGCTTCACACCTGTATGCCTCCTCTGATGTCTACTAAGCTCAGATGAAGAAATAAAACGCTTCCCACAGTCAGAACAGGAGTAAGGCTTCTCTCCAGTATGTATGCGCTGGTGAGCTTTAAGGACACCTAATTGAGAGAAACTCTTGCCACAGTCTGAACAGTAGTAGGGCTTCTCACCTGTGTGCACTCTCTGGTGACTATTAAGTGCAGATGACCTAAAGAAACACTTTCCACATTCTGAACACGAGTAGGGCTTATCACCTGTGTGCTGTCTCTTATGAATATTAAGTCCAGATGATCTAAAGAAACACTTTCCACAGACAGAACAGGAGTACGGCTTCTCACCTGTGTGCAGTCTCTTATGAATAGTAAGATGAGATGAGCTAATGAAACACTTCCCGCAGACTGAACATGAGTAAGGTTTCTCTCCAGTATGTAGGCGCTGGTGAGCTTTAAGGCCACCTAACTGAGAGTAACACTTGTCACATTCAGAACAGGAGTAAGGCTTCTCACCTGTATGCACTCTCTGATGACTATTAAGTGAAGATAATCTAAAGAAACATTTTCCACAGTCAGAACAGGAGTACGGCTTCTCACCTGTGTGCTGTCTCGTATGAATAGTAAGAAGAGATGAGCTAATAAAACATCGCCCACAGTCTGAACAGGAGTAAGGCTTCTCTCCAGTATGTATGCGCTGGTGAGCTTGAAGGCCACCTAACTGAGAGAAACACTTTCCACAATCAGAACAGGCATAAGGCTTCTCACCTGTGTGCAGTCTCTGATGTATTGTTAGCTCAGATGATCTAAAGAAACACTTTCCACAGTCAAAACAGGAGTATGGCTTCTCACCTGTGTGCAATCTCTTATGAATAGTAAGATGAGATGAACTAATAAAACATTTGCCACAATCTGAACATGAGTAAGGTTTCTCACCAGTATGTATGTGTTTGTGAGCTTTAAGATTACCTAACTGAGAGAAACTCTTTCCACATTCAGAACAGGAGTAAGGCTTCTCTCCAGTATGTATGTGCTTGTGAGCTTTAAGATTACCTAACTGAGA
Source organism: Esox niger (assembly GCA_016801105.1). NCBI lineage: Eukaryota > Metazoa > Chordata > Actinopteri > Esociformes > Esocidae > Esox > Esox niger. The sequence continues at coordinate 82,252 of JACXGJ010001408.1, read as the reverse complement.
GAAACTCTTCCCACATTCAGAACAGGAGTAAGGTTTCTCTGCAGTATGTACATTAACATGTGTTTGCAACAATGATAGAGAAAAGAAAGTTTTTTCACAATGTGGGCAGTGGTGAGTCTTCTTATTGTAGTCTTCCTGTTGTTTCTCTCCAAGTGTCTCTACTTCAGGCAACCCATCTGTGCGACAGACATCAGAAGTTGGTTGGTTATCAACACAGCAAATGTATTCTCTATTTTTCAACTTGGTTCTTTATCGTTAAATTAGTCTCAAAACTTTCCTTTCCAACTTTTTTGAAAAGGAAAGAAAACGGTGCAGTGACCTCTTCATTGTTTCCAGAGATGTGTTTGTCTCAAAGTTACTACACTCTTGCAGACATTACAGCCATGGAATTCTTTCTACAATGGAAAAAAATCTTGTTCAGAAAGTAGTCATGTTTTAAGTCATCACTCAACCCCCACTCCAGGGTGGTTGTGGCTGGTCGGTGTCCCTTTGGCTGATGCTTGGCAATGTGGGTGGATTGATTCCTGCCTGTTGGGCCCTGACACTGTGGCCTCCTCGAAAAGGGGGTCCAGTGACTCTGTGGCCTCCTGTCTCAGACCCAAGGTTTTACAATGCTACATTATTGTGCACTCTCCAAATATTCCTTGTCTGCAGCTATCTCCTGTCTCCTGTTTAAACTTAGGAGGATGTAAGATCATGGCCCACACCCCCAAGTATCAGACTCGAAAGACTCTGGACACAGCCCACATGTATTTTTTTATTATTACAACCTGTATTCTTCAAATATTCAACCAGCACAGCCAGGAGAGGACAGATCTCTCCTCAGCCTGGTTCCTCTCTAGGTTTTTTCCTAAATGATGGCTCCTCTTAGGGAGTTTTTCCTAGCCACTGTGTTTGAACACTGTTGTTGCTTTCTCTTTGGGAATTCAGGCTTGGTATTGTATAAAAGCCCTTTGCAAAAATGGCTAATGTAAAAAGGGCTTTTATTTAGTCTGATAAAAATGGATTTAAACAAATGGTGAACAGAGCTAATTATGTCAACGAGCTGTTTGCTTTGGGTGTGTAAACTCTGCTTTGTAAATCCTGTTTTTGAGATACAGGGAAATGTTGGCTTCAACTGTATGCAATGTAATTATGTTGAGGTGCAAGTGAAGTCAATACTTAAGTGCTTGACTTAATTCAAAATATTCAACATTTGTTTCATCATACGCCACTTAAACACACCCGTAACTTTCCTATCAGTTCCAGGCAAAAATCTAATCCTAATAAACTTTATCTCTCTTTGGTCTCCATTATAACATACTACTTCTAGAAATCTCTTATGAAATGTTTCCTTTTACTACTTTTAGGCCATTGCTTCTACCAGATCTCTAATCATGACTTTATTAATAGTTTTGTTATCACCTCTTCCTAGCTAAGCACATATATTCTTTCCCACAATTTCCTTTGCTAAAACTCATTAGAAAAATCAAACCTTTAATTTAGTGATTTTTAAAAAATCTAATAGGTCATTTTTGTTTATTTTTACAATGTTATTCCAAAGAAAGAAAAAAAACAATATGAAGAATAATGACAGACAGCATGATAGATCTTCTCCCCCTTTCATTAGTAAGAAGAACAAACAGACAACATGAAACCCTCTTAACAAACCAGTTCTTACCTTGATTAATTAACACCCCCTCTTCCTTTTTAATTACAACCCCATTCTTCTCCTCCTGCTCATCTTTATTGATAACATTCAGTCCCATTGTTTGACTTTTGTCTTCCTGCTTCACTGATGTAATCTCTGAATCCACCAATAAACACAGAGCTTTACTATCACAATCAGAATCCAGTGGCTCCTGTTTGGGCTCAGTTTGGAAGGACAGCTGCAGGCTGGGTTTCTCCATCTGCTAAAAGAACGTTTTACAATTAAATAAAGATTTACTAAGACGTTTTACTATAACTTGCCAAAAAGTATCACACATTAGTACAACGATATGTCTTCTGACATGCGTTTCCCTCAGTTCATACCATTTTGTTTGATCGTGTGTACCTGATTTCCTGAAATTATTTGCAATGGCCTTAAAAACCACATTCCTGCCATTGCCCAAGGGTTATGTAATTTGATGAAGAGGAAATTATTTTTTTTGTAAAAATTGCCATATAAGCTTATTTTTATTCAGGAGAAGCACTCGTGTGTAGAAGACAAAGCCTTTTGAAAAGAAAACAGTGGGGTGGTGACATGGCACTTAAGGTAAAAAAAACTCTCTAAAACTGTGCAAGCGCGCTTCCCCGTGAAGTATACATTATTGATTTGAAGCATCTAGGTCATGTAATCAAACAGCCATTGAAATTCTTAACTGTACATTCATGGAACATATTCACATCTTTATTATCAATAAAAAGTCCACCAATTTCCATTTCTTATTGAACAGTTTAACAATGGTTTGGGGTTTATACGTGATGTAGTCAAAGAGTTGTTGAGATTTGAAAAAAAATGTGAATGCACTTTGTTGACACTTGCTTGCAACGTGCGTCGGTCATGGCCAGACTGATTACAAAGTCGCCATAAACGTCTCCTGCGATTTGAAACGACGACCGGAATCGAGAACGTGACATGTGCAGTGTAGGACAGCTTTTTTCTTTCATAACGGGTTTGTAGCTTAAATAGTTTGCGAGGTATTGCGCTTAGAATATCTGACAATATCCAACGTCAATCTTTACCATGGTGTTCATACCTGCCATGCGTAAGGTAAAAACGGTGAACCCTTCCCTAATGTTCTGAGTAAAATGTATTTTGTCACAAAACTACCGGGAACAGGTCAATATAATAAATAAAAGCTGGAAAGTTAGTTGGACACAAAATATATTTTAACAAGTTTGAGCTGAACGGCTAAAACGGCGCAAGGCATTTTTATCGAACTGAACGAAGGTACAAAGAAAAATACTGTTCGTTACCACTTACCATATTTGAGAACTTTGGTTTTTGTTTCTATTTAATGAAAAGCTCCCGAAGTCTTGAAAACTAAAACAACTGCTTCAATAAGATAATAGCGAGTTGATCATAAGATTGAACTCAATTCTCCGATCGAGGCTAGCTTTGAAATATCAACATCAGCTTATTGTGTACCAGCGTCATTGTCTAGTAATCTATTATAAAAAAAACACTTCCGGGTCACGAAAATTAGAAGACTTAGAATATTTTAAACCCTTTGGAATGTACTATTGGAACAGCCTCCCTTAAAAATGTGCTTTCGGTTATTTTTGCATTAAAGCACACCTCTGACCATGCCCAGAGTCTTGTTGGCAGCGCATTGCCGAGTGAATTCGTAAAGGCAATGTTCTAGTCATATGTCCTCTTTTGGACATATGCCTATTTCTAGTATTATTGAGATGTAAGGACAAGCAAAATAGTGTATCTTAATATGTGAAACAATTAATATAATTCAGTTACGGCCTACACATGGGCTACATCTCAAAAATATATCTATTTTCTCACTGTTAATAATTTAAGATAAAGGCTACTCCTTAAAGCGCCTAGGTTGTAGGGCTACCTGTTTGAATTTAATGATCAAATACATGAACATGATGCTGTGAAATTACTTCCTATTCACACAACCCGCCTCATATTCTCTCAGGGACTCTAATGGGGATATACGTACAGTCAATCACCCTCAGGATTCCTACGGGAACATGTGTTGGCCAAGCCTATGCATACACCCGACGTCTCTAATTACTCCCGAAGTTACCTCGATAAGCCAGTTAACTCGCATCATAGTATATCCCTCAGGTAGCAAGATTTTGGCGTTGGGGTGGTGATGGAGGGGCCACAGTGGCTAAGGTCCACACCCATGGGAGAGAAAGCTCTGCCACTGGGCCCAGGGCATCTTGTTGAGGTTCACCACACCCAAATCAAGGACAGGATTATATTTTATTATATTATATTTAAAATACTACCCAACATAATACATGAAACAGGAGAAATGCTACCAGCAGACAGATTACTGTCATATATCAATCAACAGTGATTTGACATAATGCCATACCTCTGCCACCCGAAACACAGTTTGATAAGTGAATATACTTTTTATTCCTAACTTACATGTAATATTACTTAACAGTAAAGTAAGATAAGTGTTGATTGGTACCTGAAAATGTCATTACATTTTTAACTATTTTACGTGGGCCAGCTGTCTAAACTCCTGAGTGCTCACCACATCCCACAAGGTAATTTTCCATGGAAACGTCCTACTGCAGCTACCTACTGCAGCTACCTACTGCACTGTAAATAGCTAGTAGCAAACTTGAAACAGCAGTTTTGCAAGTGACTTGACACAGTACCTTGAAAACAAACGATGTTACTAACTAACTTGCTACTTTGACCGATAAAAAATATGTATTTGAATGCTCACTAGATTAATCATCTAAAGTTCTAAAAGTTATGTAGAGTTATTTGATTAATCATTACGGATGACTTTTAGCCAGCGGAGTCTGCGGGGCTGCAGCTGGATGCCTCTCCTTAGAAATTGTTTGTGACGGAAGTACGCAGGTTTCGTTCAGTAACAAGCGACAGTGTTTCCGCACCCGACGTAACGTGACCAGAAGTGTTTCTATGCTGTGAGTGTGGAACTGATCCGAACAGTATCGAGCGTGAGTTTGTTCAGTTGGTTCAGTTTTCGAGACACTAGGATTTTTTCGGGATATACGAACAGAAATCCAAGTCGATAAAATGGTAAGTAGAACAGTTTTTTGTGGCAGTTTTGTGACTAAATACATTTTTTATGAGAAACTCTAGGTAAGGGTTTAAAGATAATTTTCGTTAACGTTAAGCATGGCACCTAGGAACTGATGTGCTTGTTTGTGTTGAGCCGAGCAGGCAACGCTGGTGACCAAACATATTGCTTGTTATTTTCTAACTGTATCTGTAAATCTCTTCACGTTAATAAACCGAGAGAATTTAATTAAGCGACCCTTTAAGAATACAAGGCCTTAACTGTCGTCAGATTTCTCCTAATACTGCAACTTGGATACTCGAGCGGTCAGTTTCAATGCATTTTCTTACGGAAAATAGACAAGCAGCCTAACAAATCTGTTTAAAGAAAATACCCGTGTACGTGTGGACTAGGCCTTCCGTAAATTTCTCACAACCATAATTGTCAATAATGTATTTTTGTTGTCACTTGCCAAACCGTGATATAAGTAAAAATGTTCCCTCTATTTTGGGCTCAGCTTTGGAGCACCTACGGTAGGAAACGTCTGTTATGAATTTAATTGTTTTTGCCCCTATTGTGATTATATTCCCATATAACATGTCCATCAATCATGATAATGGTCAGATTTGGTCTTTATTTTAGCAGATGGAGGAAAAACCCAGCCTGCTGCTCTCCTTCCACACTGAACCCAAACAAGAGTCACTGGATTCTGATTGTGACAGTGGAGCTCAGTGTTCATTGGTGGATTCAGAGATGACATCAGTGAAGCTGGAAGACTGCAGTCAAATGCCGGGACAGACTGTTTCCATCAAAGATGAAGAGGAGGATAATAGGGTGATCATTAAAAAGGAAGAGAGGGATTTACTTAATCAAGGTAAGAACTCGTTTCATCTAGATAATTTAATGTTATCAATTTGTTGTTCTTACTAATGAAATGGGTAGATGATTTTTCATGCTATCTGTCAGAAATCTCCATATTGTTATATTTTTTTAGTTGTCTCGGAAAGGAGAACTAACAGAATATTAAAAAAATGGTCTTCATTCCACAGTCAAGGTGTGAGCCTTATCTACTGATGACAAGTGTCTTTGAAGACCCATGTGTTGGATCTTGGACAGCATCTGTGGTGTATTTATCAGTATAACCTGATTCAAAGTGCATACAACAATGAGGTATACCTCATGTAGTTACATATGTAACCTAATGTGTATAGACAAGAAATCTAACCAAGATGCCTGAGTCTCTTGTTATTTTTAGAAAGTTAGTCAGAGCTCCATGACTGGAATTCAGACCAAGGGATGAGAAGCTAGAAGGAAGAACACGAATAATGATTAAAGAATGCTAAAAGAAATAAATGAGCTACATAATGTAGGAGCTACAGTGCACTACAGCCATGGAGCGTTCAGCGTTACCATCAGCCGTCAACCGTTATGCGACACCCTCTTTGAAGTGTTGCGTCACGTCAATTGGCAATTTTATGAAACGCTGAGGTTTAATTCTTGACGGCTGACGCACACGTTCTTTTTGTGAATTGAAATAACCAGAAACAGAGATTTTGTTATTTGGGGGGGATACAGATTTGCGGCAAATGTGTTTTGCTGTGGTGGGCTGCTGGTATTACTTTCATCAGCCTATCTTCTGGAGTGTAGATATTTCTTGATTATTGAAGGATAGGTTTTTGTATGGCCATGTTTATCCATTCTGTAAAGAAATTACTGTGAAGGAACGGGCATGGGACGAGAATGCCTCTTGTCATTGGAACGCCAAGTAAACTGAATGAAGATGAATGAAGCCAGGACAACTGTAATGTAGCTAGGCCGCTAGCAGTAGTTTTGCTGCTAGTTAACAATGTTCACAATGTAAACAAAAGCAGCCAGTGAATTAGAGGACGGTATATAATCCACATGCAGCAACGTACTGATTGTGACAAACCTAAACCAAGTTATTTTACTGACCCATTATGTAAAAAAATAACGTTCTTAAACTCTGAATTCCACTTCCCTAATTCTTGATCAGCTGATGGGGCAAGAGTACGTCATTGTGTCATCTGCCAAAAATGGAAATGTTGTGGGATCTGGGCATTAACAACTACAATATGAATGTATGTTTCATTAGACGTGAATGTGCCTAGTCTAACAATGGAAATGTTGTGGGATCTGAGCATTAACAACTACAATATGAATGTACGTTTCATTAGAAGGGAGCCTAGTCTAACAATGGAAAAGGACCGTAAATGGCGTACTGCTTACCAGATTCCAGTAGCATCTTTACCAATGTTTTAAGATCCTTTCTCAATTTCTCAGACTGCTGAAGTTTAACCCAACATGGACAATATCAGTAGAAGCGATGCAGCTGCCCATGAGTAGCAGTAGCATGGAATTTAGGTCAGGGATTCTGGTGACCTGCCTCCTAGCAGCAGGGGTGGAACAAACGTTTCGGTTTAGCTCCTAGCCTGGACCATGGCTTATTCAAAGGGGCCGAGTGGAATATCGCTGTTACAGGCTCACCAGCAGTGGAGGTGTCGAGCCTGGGCCAGGTGATGTCGTTCAAACACGATTCTGAACAATATTTTTTGTTGTAGAAAGAAAGTGTGTTTGGCTGTTAAGTCTGCAAGCAGTGTCTACATTGATGAGTCAGACATTTAGATTAAATTTTGTTGAACAGCACTAACATGATTTATTTTTGTCTACAATTGGTTTTGTTCCATGCTTTAACTTCAGGATACATTAAGACATTATACTTGAGACTAAAGTTCAAGAAAACCTTGAAAAATGTAGGTGTTTTAAATCTTGTACCTGTAGTATATGTATTTTAGCAGGGCTTTCGAAAATGTGCTAAAGAACAGTTTCAATAACAAGCAAGATGTTTAAATATAACTGATCTGTGCTGTACAGATTTGAATTAAGATAAAGAAGCAAGTTTAAAAATAGAAAATAGATATACTATGTGTTGAAAACCAATTCACTTTTCTGATTTTTCACACAGATGGCATTCCTGATGTGGAGACGCTTGGAAAAAAACAACAGGAAGACTACAATGTTAAGAAGTCTCACCACTGCCCACATTGTGAAAAACTTTTCTTATGTCCATCACTGTTAAAGAGACATGTTAACACACATACTGGAGACAAACCTTACTGCTGTTCTGTCTGTACGAAGAAAGTGTCTACATTATATAGCCTTAAAGCTCACCAGCGTATTCATACTGGAGAGAAACCTTACTCCTGTTCTGACTGTGGCAAGAGTTTCTCGACATTATGTAGCCTTAAAGCGCACCAGCGCATACATACCGGAGAGAAGCCTTACTCCTGTTCTGAGTGTGGGAAAAGTTTCATTACATCATCTCATCTTACTAGTCACCGGAAGGTGCACACAGGTGAGAAGCCATACACCTGTTCTGACTGTGGGAATAGCTTCTCTCAATCAAGCCACTTTAAAGCTCACCAGCGCATACATACTGGAGAGAAACCTTTCTCCTGTTCAGACTGTGGAAAGTGTTTCATTACATCAGCTCATCTTGCTAGTCATCAGAAACTGCATACAGGTCAGAAGCCTTACTCCTGTTCTGACTGTGGGAAGAGTTTCTTTAGATCATCTGAACTTTTTTGTCATCAGAGACAGCACACAGGTGAGAAACCTTACTCCTGTTCTGACTGTGGGAATAGTTTCTTTAGATCATCTGAACTATTTCGACATCAGAGAGTGCACACAGGTGAGAAACCTCACTCCTGTTCTGAGTGTGGGAAGAGTTTCATTACGTCATCTGATCTTACTAATCATCAGAGAGTGCACACAGGAGAGAAACCTTACTCTTGTTCTGACTGTGGGAAATGTTTCTCTCAATTAAGTATTCTTAAATCTCATCAGCGCATACATACTGGGGAAAAGTTGTTCTCCTGTTCTTACTGTGGGAAGTGTTTTATTACATCGTCTGCACTTACTAAACATCAGAGAGTGCACACAGGTGAGAAGCCTTACTCCTGTTCTGACTGTGGGAAGAGTTTCATTGCATCATCTGATCTTACCAGTCATCAGAGAGTGCACACAGGTGAGAAGCCTTACTCCTGTTCTGACTGTGAGAAATGTTTCACTCAATTAGGTAACCTTAAAGCTCACCAGCGCATACATACTGGAGAGAAGCCGTACTCCTGTTCTGACTGTGGGAAGAGTTTTTCTCGATTAGGTGGCCTTAAGGTTCATCAGCACACACATACTAGACAATAATATTGAACATTACACACTTCAGATTAAAATTAATCATTTGATACACTTGACAGAGACAAACACGTTTTACCACATCAAGTAGTCTGTTGTGGAAATGACCACAAATGAAGTCATAATGCCCAAGCAAGGAAGTGTATTTATTAAGCACAATTCATACATGGAGGCAATTCAATGTGCTTTACAAAGAAAAAGAAAAAACAATAGCATAAAAACTAACTCAAATGAACATCAAATGATCAATAAAGCATATGGGCCATTCTGCAGAATCAGTGCCTTTTCCAACTCTAGGCCATTGGATGGATAAATATGCATGAACATTATCTATTTAATACATTATACAATTGCAATTTGATGACACATCATGTAAAAACTTTATAAAAACCACCTAGCACACTGAAAAAGTTGGATTTCAGCCCATCCCCACTCTCTAACACCACAGTTTACCATGAATATAAGATTAAAATACTTCAGAAATGCAGTTTTTTTGTGTTATTGTGTTACTCTTTCCAATTTAGACCATTTCCATTGAAAATTTAAAATGTTAGGTAAAATGAAATGGTTGTGTCCCGATGTTTTCATGAAGTCATGTTACCCTGAAACGTTCCTTATCAATGTGGGACAATTTGCCGACGAAGTAGCATCATGTGTCTCTTGAAGGCAATGAAGACCAACATTTAGTTCACACCTTTTCCTTTATTTTATGATCATATTGTTAGTATATATGAGAATGTCAATCTCAACATTCAGTCCAGTTACCTACATTATTTCTTAGATGTTATTGTTTTTTTTTAAGATAGTTTTGGTAAACCACTTGAAGGTGCTAATTGTTCTCATGATATTGCAATTGATGCCATGTGGCTACATTTAAGGTATTTGCAAATGTTATGCAAAAAAAACTCAGTCCTGTTATTTCAGTCCTGTTAGTCATATGAAGAGAAACAGGAAGGAGTAACCGAAGTTAGAATTTTGAATTAAAATGTCACGTGTATACAGTTCTGTCTGGAAATATCTGGACACTGACACAGTTTTCATAATTTTGGCTCTGTGTGCCACCATGATGTATTTGAAATGAAACAACAGATGCAATTGAATTGCTGACTTTCAGCTTTAATTCAAGGGGATTAACAAAAATATTATATGAAACGTTTTGTAATTGTACCCATTTTCATACACAGTCCCCTTATATCAGGGGCACAAATGTAATTTGACATTAACACAATCATAAATAAAAGATTAATTTGTAATACTTGTTATACTGATTTGTTGTTTACAATAATATAACAGAGATCACAGTAGAAAGCTGCCAGAGTTTTGGCTAGATATTTCATAGCTGTAATGAGTATCAACCTGCATTACTCAGTTTTATGCTTGGACACTCATTTTAGATGAGTATAAACAGACTGGTAGTCAGCGTACATATAACGTCAACTTAGTTATTATGTAACTAGTTATTACACATAATTGACCTAGTTAAATGTAGGTGTAACTTGAGTGGTACTTAAGAGTAAAATACAAATACAGGGCAATGTTATCACAACGGGTATGGTCCAATGTAAGACCAGAAATCCCCAGCTTGTTCTCGGTAGTGAAGGGACGCTTGAAACTGAGGCTCCGAGGCTTACTTCAAAATGTCAACCCTGCTTGTTCGAAGCCAAATGGCTGTGACTTGCTTCGGAGAAAAATAGACCCTGTGATGGCGGAAATCAGACTTCTGAACAACATATGCTTTTGGAAGATGCGCTTTCCAACCGTTTCCAGATAGTATAGGGCGTTTCGAGGCTTTTCGGCGAGCATGTTCAGTGTAGATGAACACTGCTTCCCGAAATAGAAGAAACAAGTATAATTTTTGTACATGTGGAATAAGTCGTTTAGTGGGTTCAAAATGGCAATTCTCAATGTTCTTCTAAATTGGAATCGAGGCAAACTGAAGGAGTAATATCTAGGTTTGATTGAACAAATAAAAGCTTGTAAAAGGCCAGGTGTTTTGTGAAAGCACTTTGTGACTACTGCTGCTGTGAAAAGGGCTTTATAAAATAAATTTGATTGTAAAAGTTGTCCAACCTAATTAAGAATATTTTGAAAAGTCAGTCATAAGTGACGAATGCAAGTAGTTTTGACGTTTAGACTTTACTTCGAATGAATGTCTGAATATTAAACCAACTTTACCTCGGTCGAGAACCGAGGGTATATACAGTAAACAAAAGCTATTCGCTAGCTAGAAAACAAGTTAGCTATTTCGTCTTTGATATTCACCTCGGACAGTCAAACGTTATTTTCTTGAGAAAGGAAAATATACAGCTCCGGGAAAAAAAATAACAGACCACTGCACCTTTTTGATTCCTTTTCAAAAAAGTTGAAAAGGACAGTTTTGAGTGCGGAATAGAAGCGTTCAATATATTGTGGTCTCTGAATTTTAACCCTTCTGCACCTCAATCAAAAAGGCGCAGTGGTCTCTTATTTTTTTCCAGAGCTGTATATATTATCTGGCTCACAATACGAAAAGTTAAAAAAATGTCGGTGGATACAGCCTTACCTGTTCTAACAATAATACACAGATGATGAATTTACTGAATAAAAGCTTGGAGAGCACGTTAATCCCGAATCATTGGCCAGAATATCCGGAGGCAATGTGTACTTTGTGTATAATAACATAGCAATCGGATGTATTACTTACAATATGTCTCGTCTCCACGGGTAAAACTGGGTAACTTGATGAAATTGCCTTCGCCTTTAGTCTTCTTCAAAGTGAACGTGGGGCACGATCCTCTGTATTAAATTGGTTCTCGCAAAATCTCTGTCTCGTTGGCGAAGTTGTACATTTGATTGTCCTACAACATGATTCTGGAGAGGCAGAGGTGTTGTCCTATTCGCAGGGCGGGTTGAATTTCATTCACTCGATCCACGAGCAGGCAGGTGTAGTGATGATCATTACAGACTTAATTACCATTCTTCTAGCAGTAAGTTAGTATGCTAGAAGCGCTAACTCAAAAATTTATTTTCAAAATAAAAGCCATAACTGAAATATATACGGCAATACAGTGTCTGTACATTTTATGTTTAATGTCCGTTCCAATGTAATTCCAGAAGCATTCAATTTGCAGTGGTCTCATTTTTTTTCCTTCTGCTCCTCACTCATAACATTCCTTTTCGGCGTTTTTTGAAAATGAACTAAAGGGTGCAGCGATTTCTTAGTTTTTTTCCAGAGCTGTATATTACCGCATCAAGTGCAACTGCATCTATCTGGCATTTTAAAGTATAACGAGTAAAAGTTGTTCAGTTGTCGATGGTAGGGAATGGAATGAGACTATTGGCGCTTTTCCACTGCATGGTACCGGCTTGGCTTGACTAGGTTGGTTTTCCACTGCAGGTAGTGTCCGGTACCCGCCCATAATGACATCACAGGAAAACTGCCACGACTACACCTCCAACTCGACCCACACAGGAACCACAATGGAGATATCAAACACCTGATATCGGCAAAAAGCTAGCATTTGCCAACTAACGTAAACCCTGCAGCGAACAGAATAATCTATTGAATGAACTCCATAAAAAATACACGCTTTGAACATAAAGTGGCTAATCAAAAGTACATCTGGATAACATTGTCATAGACCCTGTTTGAAAAACAGTTAAAACGGAGAGTAGAATTATCATTGCTTCTGATTGGCTTGACATTACTATTTTGTCCACTGCAATGTACGCCAGATAGCCTAGAAAAACCCAGAGGAAAGACGAGGTCCCGTTGTAGCGGGTCTTTTTTGGTCTCTCACTGGGATAACGATTTGATTTCAACACCAGTCAATAGGTGCAAACCGAGATGTGTTTTTGGAAAATACAATAGTTTAAATTACGAATCTGGTGCTATGCAATGGCACAGAAATTAACCAATTTCAATGCAAGGATTCCTAGGACAGACCCACAAAGACGCACAGTTCTCTGAAAACTAAAACATGGAGAAGCAGCGTTCAGTTTTTATGCACCATTTATCTGGAACTTACTCACAGAGAACTGCGTATCTGCTGAAACTCTTAAGTATTTGAAATCAAGGCTGAAAATGTTCATTAAATCAAATGTAAGGATGTTGACTGCAAACTGAACTGTAATTTATATCGTCCTGTTTTTTTATCGTCCTCTTTAAATAATTGTATTTACATTTGTTTTTATATTTCCCTCTCTTGCTTTTATGTTAAGTACTTTGAAGTGCCTAGATGTTGAAATGAACTTACCTTGCCTAGGGCCAGTTTGAATTTAGCAATTTCTGCCAGCTGTTTCGTCAGTTGACTGTTTAAAAGAAAAATCCATGCTGCTGCAACAGGTTACTGAATGTGGTTTAAAGTGTTTTGGGGTAGCTTTCCACTTGCATTGCAGCTTTGCGATAGCAGTAAAACGTTTCCATTCATGAACGTGGACAATGCTAGTAAGGCTAATTACAGACTGGGACAGAGCTGAATTGGACAAACCATCCCTTTAATTTACTTAATGTTTCCACTATGTCAAATATTAATGTCCACTATGTATGTGCAGGTGAACTTTACAGCTACTTAATTGAGAAAGTCAGTCAAAACAGGAGTAAACAGTCAGTCAATACAGGAGAAAGGCTTCTAACCTGTGTGCACTCCCATGTTCAGTAAGTTGAGAGGATACAATGAAACAAATCCCCCAGTCAGAACAAAGGTTTTCCTCCAGTAATTCTCCATTTATTTAACCAGGTATGTTGACGGAAAACAAGTCCTCATTTACAGCAATGATCTGGGTTTAGCACATTATTATTTAAAACAATACTTAAATCAGAAAACACAAACATTCATTGAATGTAATGGTTTAAAACAGCCTAATAGCACCCACTGTTGCAGAGTGCATTGTTACTCACGTGAGGGGTAAAAAGTATAGTTCTACCCAGATCAGTAGATTTCAGAGATCTCTAAATGTATACATCCCTGTGCCTGGTATCCTGTGGTTAGTAAGAGGTGAATTCATATATATGGTGGGAGTTTGTACAAAAGAGCTTAATAGACCTAGAGAAAAAATGAATTGTAATTTTAAAGACATCCAGCCTACTTTCTGTTAAAAAAATACAAAGAGTCCTAAAGAAAATCATGTATGAGGCAATTAACTAATGCATGAATCAGATGTTCCAGCGCATTGGAAAATAAAATTATCTATAAAGGAAAATTGAACCTCTGGACCTGGTTGGCTGTAGGAGAGATAATAATAATCTCCTGAATTTGTAGGCACTTTTCATTAAGGAGAAATGATCTCAATAGTGCATACACATTAGTATCATCAGCACAGAGGTGGAGGTTACTATTCTTACAGTAAAAAATATTTATGAAAAATTACCAGACCACAAAATCAATCCCTGTGGTACATCATTCACGATGTCCCGAAAACCTGATTACACCGGATCAGTCTAGCATGTCTGCGCTGGTGAGTTTTCAAGCTAGCTATGTGAGAGAAATGCTTCCCGCATTCAGAACACGGGTGTGCAATTTCTGGTGACTAGTTAGACGAGATGAACTAACAAAACTCTTCCCACAGTCAGAACAGGAGTAAGGCGTCTCTCCAGTATGTAAGCGTGTATGAACCGTAAGGCTGCCTAATTGAGAAAATCTCTGTCCACAGTCAGTACAGAAGAATGGCTTCTCACCTGTGTGCACTCTCTGATGACTAGTAAGTTGATGTACTGTTATAAAACACTTCCCACATTCAGAACATGAGTAAGGTTTCTCTCCAGTATGTATGCGCTGGTGAGCTTTAACGTTACCTGATTGAGAGAAATGCTTTCCACAGTCAGAACAGGAGTAAGGTTTCTCTCCAGTATGAATACGCTTATGAGCTTTAAGGCTATTTAATGTAGACACTTTCTTCCTACAGATAGAACAGCAGTAAGGTTTGTCTCCAGTATGTGTGTTAATGTGTTTTTTTAACAGTGATGGACATAAGAAAAGTTTTTCGCAATGGGGGCAGTGGTGAGACTTATTTTCATTGTAATCTTCCTGTTGTTTCTCTCCAAGTGTCTTCATTTGTGGAATACCATCTGTGTGACAGACATCAGAAGTTAGTTTGTTCTTAACACAGTTAATCCATTCTCAATTTTTCAACTTGCATCTTTTTCTTTACGTTAGTCATTAGCCCAGAAGAATCTGTAATCCGGGTCTCCATTTTTTTAAAACAGCCACAGCAAACTGCTGAATTTTTTCACTGCAAACTAAATGCATGCAATCATAATTTGTTTTGTAATTTAAAAAGGAAATTCCTTTTAAATAGATGTGGGTTAAGTTTTTAATCAACACTATTGTTTAACACATTTTTATATGCATCTTTCTCATACATACACTAACATTCAAAAGTTTGGGATTACACAGAAATATCCTTCTTTTCCATGAAACACACATTAAATTTTAATAAACATGAATAAGAAATATAGCAAAGTGAATTGGAAAGTCATTGACCAGGTTAGAAATAATTATTTTAATTGAAATACTGTGTCTGTAACCCTTGTTGTTAGTTGCTTTTTGCATCCCTATGCACCAGTTACAAGAGTTCGTCCTTTTCCAAGAGTACGTTGCATTTCTTTTAAATCTAGTGAGTGGATCTTAGTGGAAGACAAGGGGCTCTAGAAGGTTCAGGCTGCGTTTTCAGCAGAACAATATGTTTAATCAACACTCCTCCGTTTGGACGGGAGGTTGTCTGGTACATGTAGCTTCAGTGTTTCATTGCCTTCCAATAGCCTTGTGGTGGCAATTCCATTGATTCCAAGTAGGTACAAAGACAACATTCTCCTGGCACAATAAGCAGTGTTTATTTACTTGCAAGGAGAGAGAATATCATTCAATACTTATACAAGAATGGGTGGGGGTTAGAATCTGCACATTCATCTTGTGAAGACAAATGTCCCTTTTCTCTTCCTGGCCCAGATTGTCTTCTTCTATGCTGTCTATAGTGTTTACCCAAATGGGCAAATTTCCACTCATTGCCCCAATTGTTTAATGTACATGATGCTTTCAAGACAATTGGCCACATACCTACAGAACAAAGAACAGATACACTGATGGTTTTAGCAGATAAACAAGTAAAGAGATGACCCATTGATCCACAATATCATTCAGACCAGATCTCCTCCCTTTCCCACATTCACAACACTGTTGGCACCTCTAGCGTTCATCTATACATTTGTGGAATCCAAAAATACGTGAGTTCAGGACATTCCTGAACAGCTTGCTGTCTCCCACTCAGTCTACAATTTACTTTTTTTGACGGCCAACAAAGCCAATAAAAACTCGGGCCATATCGAACAGCTACGGGACATAAAGCCCCAAGGTCTTACGCTGCTATATCACTGTGCTGGGGGAGTAGGGTCTACATTTTCCCTGTCTTCTGTCATTTTAAACATAGGAGGACATGAGGTCTTGACCAACACCTGAGTACCAGGCTTGTCTTGTTGCGGTCCCTATCCAAAGCCATCCTGGTTGTGTTCCAGATCAAGACGATACCTGACCATTTCAGCTGCCACTCTGGTGACCCCCCCGTCTGTTCCTGTCCTTGTCTATCTGGTCATGCCTCCGATCTGGACTAGGTTTAAATAGACTCTGGGCTCAGCCCACATGCATCGATTAACTATTACAATTTGGACTCTTAATATGTTCACCCAGAACAGCCAGAAGAGTACTGGTCACCCCTAGGAGCCTGGTTCCTCTCCAGGCTTCTTCCTAAAATTCAGCCTTCTTAGGGGAGTTTTCCTACCCACTGAAGTTCAACAGTACTGTTGTTTGCTCCTTGGGGTTTAAGGCTGGGGGTTTTGTAAAATAACTTTGTGACAACTGCTGATGTAAAAATTTGATTTGATTTTGAGATTATGGAATATTATAGCATTGTGTCCCTTAAGCTGATGGGCACTGATTGCAAGGTTCAGCTTGTGTCGGAAACTGTTGCCGTGTCCATCCATTGAGCTGTGGGTCTTTGACAACACTAGTGCCGTTGTCTGTCGATATGGCAACAAGGTTCTCTTCCGTGAGTTCCCATGCAGAAAGAATGTCTCTCAGGCCTTGTACAATCATCTTTGACATGTGATTGCCCGGAAAACATGCCGTTTCAAGGCATCTGTTCCATTCATCCTCAATGTAGTGTAAAGTAACGCTCAAGTATAGGTCCATTGTCCTACTTGACAAGAGATCAGATGTGGCTGCAAAGTATTTACAGTATCATCATACAACATGTTTTATGCATGTTGGACAGCGCAGTTTATGAAAAATATGATCACGATGACACTGTATGTTCTGTGAAGAGTTTTAAAGAGGTGTTTAAACACACTGCGCTCCACTGTAGCAATGAGAGCCATAACCTTTGCGATGCCGTAACAAATAGCATCAGTTATTACTTTAACCATATTCATAATGTTTAGCATTTGGAAATGCTTGTGTTATCATGTGATTATGTTGTCATGTGATTGTGCACCATGTGATGAAACAGATTGGTGGTATTGACTTTGGCTGCTGAAACAGTTTTTCTGCAGTGTTTACATTTGACTTCATTTTATCAGTTGTCATCTTATCTGAAGCCAAAATGTGTCCAAACAAAAGACACTGTGTTTTTCTTTGGTGAAAGTTGTCTCGGAGTTTGCGTTCGCCATGTTGTTTCCATGCCACTGATAGGACGGGGCGGAGTCACGTGACTACACATGCGGTCATGTTTTTAAGGGGAAAGCATTTGCAAGATAAAAAAT
This sequence comes from Esox niger, assembly GCA_016801105.1. Classification (NCBI taxonomy): domain Eukaryota; kingdom Metazoa; phylum Chordata; class Actinopteri; order Esociformes; family Esocidae; genus Esox; species Esox niger. The sequence continues at coordinate 64,615 of JACXGJ010001408.1, read as the reverse complement.
CCGAAATAACCGACTTGGGAAAATGATCGGTTAGAGGATCTCACCAGCCTTCGGTTTATGTTCGGTTAGTTAAACAGCTGTTTGATAAATTGCTATTAAACACATTCGGAGAGGACTTGAAATGAATTTTTTTTTCTTATTTTGGAGCTGGTGATTTTCTTTTGGCACTAACTAAAACCTCTTTGGGGGGGGCGCAAAAAATAATCTTTGTAGGAAAAACCTTGCATTAAACCCTCTTGATGAAACCAGTTCTTACCTTTATTAATTAAATCCACTTCTGCCTTTTTAATGATCACCCCATTCTCCTCCTCACCATCTTCAACTTTCACATGCAGTCCCAGAGTCTGACTTTTGTCTTCCTGCTTCACTGATGTCATCTCTGAATCCACCAATGAACACTGAGCTCCACTGTCACCATCAGATTCCAGTGACTCTTGTTTGATCTCAGTGTGGAAGGAGAGCAGCAGGCTGGGTTTGTCCTCCCTCTGATCAAATAAAGACCAAATCAGACCCATATATGACTGTTGAACATGTTTGATGGAAATCAAATAATCACAATGGGGGCCAACGACAAAAACAAATCAGTCATTGTAGCGTTCCCAGCTAAAACATACGTTATAAAGGGATTTAATTAACTTTTGTTTGTAATACAACTTGGCCCTTGAGACTCGTTGGCTCTACTCTCTGTGTGTTGGTGAGACCATGAAGACTATTCAGAAAGACGGTCTGTGAGACTCGTTGGCTCTACTCTCTGTGTGTTGGTGAGACCATGAAGACTATTCAGAAAGACGGTCTGTGAGACCCGTTGGCTCTACTCTCTGTGTGTTGGTGAGACCATGAAGACAATTCAGAAAGACGATCTGTGAGACTCGTTGGCTCTACTCTGTGTGTTGAAAGTCAGGACCTTTTTTACTTCTGGCTCTTCTGTTGGTAGCTCTCAGCTGCTCAGGTGTGATTTTTGCACTCTGTTTGCTACAAATGTATGAAAGCGCCTCGATTCATTGTAGATTCAAATCTCAAGACCTGTTACAAAGGGCACTGCTTCATCACACACATTGATAAAATTAGAGAAGCTCCTTAATCCTCATCATAGGCAATTTTTATATGTCGTTTGTTACAGCATCACAAGCATTTATGCAACATCTTGTATAATTGGATACAAATATTGAATCTCTAATTTCCTCATAAAACCGTATTACATTGGCCATTTATCAATTCCAAGTACTGTGTCCTTCAGAACGATCTTGCCAAGCGTCCTTGAGAGTACAGTCTTGCAAGAATGCAAGGACAGAGAACGCACCTACCTAGATACAGGTGCATGCGACTTGGCTATTGCGCAATACCATATGCTATTCCTGCACTCCTGAAATCTTGAAATGAATTCTGGGAATTCAGACTCGTCGCGAACACATGCATCCTCGATAAAAGAGGCGGATAAGTACACATCCAGGCATTTTAGGCGTTCTTGGTAACTTGCGTTCTTTGGATTGGAACAGTACTTGAGCCATGAAAGATGACGTCAAACTAGTTCACAAGTACCGACCAAAACGCAGATTAAAAAACTGTCATTGTATGGTTCCAATAAAAGTACGGTTCCAATCCAGAGAACGCGAGTTACCAAGAATGCCTAAAATTCAGAATAAATTTTAAGATGTCAGGAGAGCAGGAGAAGCATACAGTATTGCGCAATGCCCAAGTACATACGCATCTCAATCTAGGTAGGCGTTCTGTCCTCGCGTTCTTAAAAGACCATTCTCTCAAAGACGCTTGGCAAGAACGTTCTTCAGGACACAAGTACGATCTTAGTGTACTTGGAATTGATAAACAACCAAGGTGTCAGCAATGTCTGAGTTTATTTCTTGCACTACTAATCTCAGCTTTCCATTGTTCGTATGATTGGGTTAGCCACTTTTACATGGTGCATACCTTGTCTTGTCGAAATTCACGCATTTTATCCGTGAGTTTCAGAATGCGGCCAGAGCGACGAAGCTCCCCTCTTTCCTTTCGGTATTGAAGCAGCTCCCCCTGTTGGCCTAGCTCGCCGTCTCTGGGTAGTTTTAATGCTTCCATTTTTTCACGTAGCACGTTGGGTAAAGCTCTTACTGTAACGTTCCCAGCTGATACATAAAGGACTTGGCTCTCGACCTGGGGTTATAAAGGGATTTTATTAACGTTTCTTTGTGATACAATTTGGCCCTTATAAAATCTTGTGACCGTTTCAGCCCGGCTCTAAATATTATTACAAAAAACATTAAACTGTCTTCTGACATGATAGCCTGTACTAGCTAGTTTGACACGTTCTTTTCCCCTCTAATTTCTCTTGCATGTTTCTTCCTCCTTTAGCGTGAAGGTAAGTCTCGGAGTAGGCTTCAAAATAAAAGACACCACTTTAAAAATAGTGGTGTCCTTTGCAAACATATTGAAAACTTGCAAACATGAACTTGGTTAAGGTTTATCCTTGTAAAAAACGTAGAGATAGGCTTAATAAGCAATAACAAATAGACAATTAATTATTATACTAATAATATAACCTAATGGTTATTTACAGTAATAACAGACCTGTGTCCTACCTTAGGTGCTTTTAACCTGACCCAGAGTAGAGGGAAATCTATTTTCACTTATCACGGTTAATCATTTTCTTGGTAAGTGCCAAAAAAAAACACAGTATTAGCTAGTATGGTTGTGAGAAAATGTGTTTTCCGAAGGAACATTTATGTAATAAATACCAGGTTGCAAGGTTTTATTAGAAATATGACAACAGTTAAGGTCCTGTATTCTCAATGGGACACTTAATTAACTTGGATGAACCAAAATTGTCTACAATTAAACCAAGTTAAAACTGAGATTGTGTTTGGCAACAAAAATAAAATAACAAGTATTAGTAAAGAGCTGGATTCTCAGGCCCTTAAAACCAAGGATCAAGTCCGTAATCTTGGTGTTCTGATAGACTCACACCTCACATTTAGCAGTCATATCAAATCGGTCACCAAAACAGCATTCGATCATCTAAAAAATATATCCAGAATCAAAAGCCTGGTGTCCCAAAAAGACCAAGAGAAGCTCATCCATGCTTTTATCTCTAGTAGGATTGACTACTGTAATGGCTTCTTAACTGGACTCCCCAAAAAGACTGTAAAACAGCTGCAGCTCATCCAGAATGCAGCTGCTAGAATGATAACCAGGACCAAGAGGACAGAGCACATCACTCCGGCTCTAAAATCTTTGTATTGGCTTCCGGTCAGTTACAGAATAGACTTTAAAGTGGTGCTTCTAGTTTATAAATCTCTGAAAAGTTTAGGACCTGAATACATTTCTGATATGTTTGAAGAATATAAACCGAGCAGGGCTCTTAGATCCATGAAGTCAGGTCAGCTAGTAGAGCCCAGAGTCCAAACTAAACATGGAGAAGCTGCACTTATGCTGCACACAACTGCACTAAATTACCAGAAGATCTCAGATGTTCACCAAACATGTCCATTTTTAAATCCAGGCAAAAACACTTCTCTTTTCACATGCCTATGACTGAGCTCTTAAACTACACTGTGAGCCTTATAGGTTTGTATGTTTTATATTCAATTTCTATTTTCTTATTCTATGTTTTACTATTATGCTGTATTTTTTATTAATATCATGAAATGTATATCTTGCTATCTTTTACCAATTGTAATGCAAGTTCTGGTGCTATCAGAGGAATAACCTCTGTGTAAATGTAACAATCTGCTGATGATGGATCTGACTGTTTTGATTCTATTGCAACATTTCTATTTTCACTGTAAAGCACATTGAATTACTTCTATGTATGAATTGTGCTATATATATATATAAACTTGCTTACTTAATGCCGCAAAGACATTTACAGTTATAAAATAAATAATAAGCACAATAAGTAAATGCTTCAACACTGTTGTTGCATGCTCCTTGGGGTTTCAGACTGGGTGTTTGGTAAACGCAGTTTGTGACAACTGCAGATGTAAAAAGGGCTTTAAAAATACATTTAATTGATTCATGTATCAGCTCATAGGTGCCATGCTTAACATAAATACATAAAAAAATAAACACTTCCCTATTCGTTTATGAAAAGTATGTAATGACGAAAAGATCCATTTCATAAATAGAAGATGTAATGTTATTTGGACAAAAAAACTACTGTATTTTTAAGCAGGTTACAACGCAGAGTATTCATAGCGAACTGAACAAAACCACAAAAAAATACTGTCCACTTACCATTCAGCAACTTGGATTTCTGTTCATATTTCCCGAAAAAATCCTGATGTCTCGAAAAGTAAACCAACCGCAACAAGACGGACTCGTGCCAATTGTTCTTCTACCTCTGTGGATTTTTAATGGTAGTTTGCAACCAACTTTTAATTTGCTTTACCGCCCCCTACTGGACTGGAGTGTGAATCAGAGACCGGGAAGGACTAATTCCTCTACAATATTCTAGTCCAGTGGTTCCCAAACCTCTCCTGGTCCCCCCTGCCATTTCAGTTTATTTTTTGCCCTGAACTAGCTCACCTGATTCAACAGGTAAGAGTTTGTTAATTAGTTAATAAGTTGATTTAGGTATGCTAGCTCTGGGATACATATAAGAGATGGAATGGCTGGGGGAGGCAGGAGATTGGGGAACCACTGTCCCCCCAAGGAAACGAGCTGAACTTTAAAATACTACATCCTTTTATGACATAACATCTTAGGTGTATAATAAGAGTAAACATGGCTCTTCAGCACCATCACGCCTTAACAACAAGCACGTGCACAGATAGACACCAGTAGTAGTGATGTGCAAATCATGTGCAATTAGTTCTTTTTGAACAAATCTTTTGAGTGAACTGGGTGTATTGAATCCCTTCTCTAGAAGATGTTTTCAAGTGAATCACAGATCTTTAGGCTGCTGTGAATGAGAAGTCTTTCATCGTCAATTCTTAATGAATAGGCCAACATCTTAAGCCTATAAGTGTAAAGGTAGCTCTTCAACACCATTATTCCGTATTCTAGGCACGTGCACAGACAACTGCCCCTTTCCCCTCACACCCAATCAAGGCCCAATTTGCCCATTCATGCTGCTTTTTATCTGTGTGACTTGTGGTGTCATTCATGCATGATGAGCATTAGCCTAGCTTGACTTCGATATAAATACCTCTATTGTCTGTATAATGTAGAGACTCTACAACAATAATAAAAATTCTGGTAACACTTCATTCAGCTTTCTGTTTTAGTTAAATTAATGTAAATAAATAATTCAGATGAGAGTTTATTCAGTGTCCATATCCAAACCATACAGATAATTAGAAAAAACAAGAGATTTTTATGTACATTAGCTGATTTAATGAGTTAATGTACAGGTGCTGGTCACAATTAGAATATCATCAAAAAGTTGATTTATTTCAGTAATTCCATTCCAAAAGGGATACTTGTATAATGTATACAGTCATTCCACACAGACTGATATACTTCAGTTGTGTTCATTCCTTTTAATTTTGATGATAATTGACAACTAATGAAAACCCCCAAATTAGTATCTCAGAAAATTTGAATATTGTGAGAAGGTTCAATATTGAAGACACCTGGTGCCACACTCTAATCAGCTAATTAACTCAAAACACCTACAAAGGCCTTTAAATGGTCTCTCAGTCTAGTTCTGTAGGCTACACAATCATGGGGGAGACTGCTTACTTGACAGGTGTCCAAAAGAAGACCATTGACACCTTGCACAAGTAGGGCAAGATACAAAAGTTCATTGCTAAAGAGGCCGGCTGTTCACAGAGCTCTGTGTCCAAGCACATTAATAGAGGCAAAGGGAAGAAAAAGTAAACCACACCCTGGAGAGGATTGTAAAACAAAACCCATTCAAAAACGTGGGGGAGATTCACAAAGAGTGGACTGCAGCTGGAATCAGTGCTTCAAGATCTACGACGCACAGACGTATGCAAGACATGGGTTTCAGCTGTCGCATTCCTTGTGTCAAGCCACTCTTGAACAAGACACAGCGTCAGAAGCGTTTCGCCTGGGCTAAAGACAAAAAGGACTGGACTGCTGCTGAGTGGTCCAAAGTTAAGTCCTCTGATGAAAGTAAATTTGGTATTTCCTTTGGAAATTTAGGTCCCAGAGTCTGGAGGAAGAGAGGAGAGGCACAGAAGTCCAGTGTAAAATTTCCACAGTCGGTGATGGTTTAGGTGCCATGTCATCTGCTGGTGTTGGTCCACTGTGTTTTCTGAGGTCCAAGGTCAACGCAGCTGTCTACCAGGAGGTTTTAGAGCACTTCCTGCTTCCTGTTGCTGACCAATTTTAGCAGCAGGTGAAATACTTGCCAAAGTTAAAAATATTTCACATCAATGACATTCAAACACTGAACAATTTGTTTATGATCAATGACCATGAGTTATGATAGTGTTGTTGTGTGTCACTAACAATAGAAAATAAACAGAAAATTACTACTGTAAGAACAATAGCTTATTTATATAACATGGCAAAAGACCCCCCGAAGAGATGCTGCTTTGACAAGAATGAATCGGGATCCAAATGAACATTGAAGAGAAAGCAATCAGCATATACATACAACACAAGAAAAATGAAAAACATTGTAAATGACTAGAAGAAATATTCCTTTATTACAGCTGTAATTCAGCAAACAATATCAGATAATCGATCAGTCTTGTAATTAAATACAATTATTAAACCTTTATTTCAACTAGGAACACAGATTGGGACCTATACCTCTTTTACTGCTGGGCCCTGTATGTACAAATGAACATAAACAGGCCAGTTTCAATTATTAAGAATAAACTAAAATAGAGTGCAGACAAAACAAGACATAGTTTAGGTACGATCACAGATAGCACAAAACAAGTAAAAAATGATCAGACTGTTACAATTCTCTACCCACCCTCCAAGGGGACCTTCCACCCCAGTACCTCAATCCTCACATTCGGATGAACCAGTCAGTCCTTTATTGAGATAATACCCTGCATCAAGTCTTAATTACAACAGCAGCACAAGAACTTGTTTTATCCAACATTAGCAGATTTTTTACATTTACACCGGAAGGTAAAACGTGACAGTTAAAGATAGCAGCAGGTTGTCACATTTATTCCCCTGATAGCTCAATAACTTTAATTACACCAAAACATTTTTGTGTAGTGTTCACTGTTAATCTGTCGAATAAATCTTGGTTTGACCCGAGTATAGCCATGTATTGGTCTTGAAAGTAACATTTACAATGGATATTTAGCGCCCTGGGGGGGAGGGTGGCGCCCTGGAAGGGGGAGGGTGGCGCCCTGGGAGGGGAGGGTGGCGCCCTGGGAGGGGGAGGGTGGCGCCCTGGGAGGGGGAGGGTGGCGCCCTGGGAGGGGGAGGGTGGCGCCCTGGGAGGGGGAGGGTGGCGCCCTGGGAGGGGGAGGGTGGCACCCTGGGAGAAGGGGGTGGCTACCATCCAGAAGGGTCATAAATAACAATGGATAAAACATCTAGTCGGCAGAGTGCACATCCACTCTGTCAAGTCTGTCTAATGTTCAATATTAATCTATAATATGTATGCGCTGGTGAGCTTTAAGGCTACCTAATCAAGAGAACGCTTCCCACAGTCAGAACAGGGTAATGGCTTCTCACCTGTATGCACTCTCTGATGAGATTTAATCTCAGATGATGTAACAAAACACTTCTCACAGTCAGAACATGAGTAAGGCTTATCTCCGGTATGTATGCGCTGGTGAACTTTAAGGCTACCCAATTGAGAGAAACGCTTCCCACAGTCAGAACAGGAGTAAGGCATTTCACCTGTGTGTACTCTCTGATGAATAGTAAGGTTAGATGATGTAATAAAACACTTCCCACAGTCAGAACAGGAGAAAGGCTTCTCACCTGTGTGCACTCTTTGATGAATCGTAAGGTTAGATGATGTAATGAAACACTTCCCACAGTCAGAACAGGAGTAAGGTTTCTCTCCAGTATGAATGCGCAGGTGACATTTAAGGTCATTAAACTGAGAGAAACACTTCCCACAGACAGAACAGGAGGAAGGCTTCTCACCTGTGTGCACTCTCTGGTGAATGGTAAGTTGAGATGATGTAATAAAACACTTCCCGCAGTCAGAGCAGGAGTATGGTTTCTCCCCAGTGTGAATGCGCTGATGTGCTTTAAAGTTACCTAATTGAGAGAAACCTTTTCCGCAATCAGAACAGGAGTAAGGTTTATCACCTGTATGCATTCTCTGATGAATAATAAGATTAGATGGCTTAAAGAAACATTTACCACAGTCAGAACAGGAGTGAGGCTTCTCACCTGTGTGCACTCTCTGATGAATAGTAAGTTTAGATGATGTAATGAAACACTTTCCACAGTCAGAACAGGAGTAAGGTTCCTCTCCAGTATGTATGCGCTGGTGAACTTTAAGGCTACCTATGTGAAAGAAACTCTCCCCACAGTCAGAACAGGAGTAAGGCTTCTGGCCTTTGTGCACTCTCTGATGACAAGTAAGTTGAGCTGACGTAATGAAACACTTCCCACAGTCAGAACACGAGTACGGTTTCACTCCAGAATGTATGCGCTGGTGGGTATTTAAGTTACTTGATCGAGAGAACCGCTTCCCACAGTCAGAACAGGAGTAAGGTTTCTCTCCAGTATGTATGTTTACGTGTCTTTTTAACAGTGATAGACATGAGAAATGTTTTTCACAATGGGGACAGTGGTGTGATTTTTTTTCATTGTAATCTTCTTGTTGTTTCTCTCCAAGTGTCTCCACTTCAGGAATCCCATCTGTGTGACAGACATCAAAAAAGTAAGTCAATTCTCTATAGCTAGTTAATCTATTCTCTATTTTTCAACTTGTTTTTTTGTCTTTAAATTATTTCTGCCCAGAACAATCTATAATCCATGGTTTAGTTAAACAGCCATAACAAACCGCAGTCATTTTTCACTTCAAACTAAAATTCAAGCATGCAAACATAGCTACATTCCTTCCAAATGTGGAGGTGTTATTGACAGTTATTATTAGTTGTTAGACATTATTCACTAACGCTTTCTGGTGCATTGATCAAATACGTCCACAACCAGCCACATTTTAGAACACCAAAGTTTGTCAAATTTTTATCGAACTTCACAGATAAATCTCTTCATGTACTCTGAAATTAAAGCAGGGACAAATTAGGGGAACAAAAGACATAATATAATTGTTTTAACAAAATGTAATCTAAATTTTGGACATATCAAAGTAGATATATTTTGCGAAGGGGACGTCGGGAGAGAGGAGCAGAGCAAGGTCAGAAGAGAAGTATGGTACTTTTCCATTGCACAGTACCGGATCGACTCGTCTCTACACGGCTCGCCTTGGTTGGTTTTCCACTGCAGATAGTACCATGTACCCGCCCATAGTGACATCACAGGAAAACTGCCATGACTCCACCTCCAACACGACACACACAGGAACAACAATAGAGATACACATCTGATACCGGCGAAAAGCCAGCATTTGACAACTAACATAAACCCTGCAGTAAACAGAATATATCGATTGAATGAACTCCATCATTTCTTAAAACTGACAAGCTTTGAACCTAAAGTGGCAAATCAAAAGTAAACTAAATCTGGATAACATGGTCGCAGAATAGTTAAAAAAGCAGGGGTAAAAGTTGAATACAATTATCGCCCTGCAGTATAAAAGATGACGTAACGTAGGTCAGTGGCAGTGAGACAAGTTCCAATGACTCACTGTACATGGAAGAAAGTAAGGGTGATAGCTTGGCATGTAATATCTCCGCTGGAAACCCATCAGACCCTGGAGCTTTGCTGCTCAGCAGTTACTTAATTCGACATGAAAACCTCTTCAAGGTTAAGAGGAGAGTCCAGGACAACTGCAGTGTCTGAGTGAACAGAGGGGTTCTCCAGTTTACCCAAGAACTGAGTCATACTGGCATTGTCTGATGGGAACTCTGAACGACACAGTGGGGAATAGAAGGACATGAAGACATTTATCCCCTTTGAGTGAGAGATTGGACAGAGGAACCACCGATCTGGGGACTCATGAGCAGCAGCCCGGCGTCAATTGGTACGCAAGCAGGCAACTTGCTCGTCCCAAAGTTCATTACAGGCCCTGCTTCGCGTGGACTGCAACACATCACTGAGAGTTTTTAAAAAGGGAACCAGGGCCAGATAGCATCCAGGCCATGTCCTGTAGGGGGTGCGCCGACCAACTAGCGGAAATATTCACCTCCATATTCAAACTCTCATTCTGTCTGCAGTCCCCTCCTGTTTTATACAGACTTCCATCGTCCCTGTACTGAAGAAACCTTTCATCGCCTGCCTGAATGACTACCGCCCTGTAGCACTGATCTCCACCGTCATGAAGTGCATCAGGAGTTGACATCACAATGCCAAATATCAAGAGGGGTGTTTAAAGAAGGGATTTTCCCAAATAAATCATTGGCAGATCTGACACAAAAAGGGTTATTCATAAATTGTTGCACTACAGGCCCGCTCAGTCATTCACAGAGTGTTGAACCCCTCTCCCTCCTCGCTTCCAGGAGTCCCATCCTCTCTGGAATGATCTTCTAATTCCCAAATCATGTCACTGACCTGTTGCAATTGACCGAATAAGTTGTGTGATTTTCCACCAGCTTGAGATTTCTTGCATTGTAGGTCTTTTCCAGTCCAGTTGCCTCTGTCCCAACTTATCGAAACATGTTGCTGGCATGAAATTCAAAGTGGGCATAACATTTCTCAGTTTTAAGAAATGATATGTTGTCTTTGTACTATTTTCTATTGAATATAGTTTGAATGACTTGCACATCATTGCATTGTGTTCTTATTTACATTTTATGCAATGTCCCAACTTTTTGGGAAACAGTGTTGTACTGTAATAACATTGCCTCTACCAGAACATGAAACACGACTTAATTAAGTGTTAACATCACCTCTTCCTAGTGGTGCAAGTGTCCACTATACTCTATCACACAGCCTCCTCTGCTAACTTTCAATAATAAAAAGATCTCTAATATTTTACGAGATAAATTAGTTCAATAAAATAACGTTCTCCCACTACCATTTCTGACACTGAACGGCGGTACCAGATACTAAACCTTTCATTAACACTGCTTTGTTTTATATACAGTACCGTTAAAAAGTTTAGGGTCACTTAGAAATGTCCTTATGTTTAAAAAAAAAAAAAAACATCAAATTGATCAGAAATACAGTGTAGACATTGTTAAGGTTGTAAATGACTATTGTATATTTACTGCCGTATTTTTATGGAATATTTACATAGAATTACAGTAATTCTCTGTCCTGTGTTCCAATGGCATGTTGTGATTTCTAATTAAAGTTTATCATTTTAAAAATTGATCACTAGAAAATCTTTGTGCAATCATGTTAGCACTGCAGAAAATGTATCCTTTGTGGATCCAATGATATTTGGTTCAGTAAATATTATTATATATTATGGTTTCCAGATTAGTGCTCAACTATGATAGCGGCAGATTCACAGAGGATATTAGTTTATGGCAAGTTAAGGCCATCGTAACGTGTCGTAACGTGTTGTGTTATTTCCATGTAAAGCTTCAGTGCGTTGTGTTTGATTTTCTGTTGAACTGAAATTTAACATCAGTCTGTCATTTATTTTAGTGACGTTTGATGCTAATGTGAAATTTGTCTGTTCTGTGTGGGATTAGCTTGACATACGGGCAGGTTGTGCGAGTATGATACTTTGGAATAGATCAGTGAAATGTAGGCTATTGAGTTACTTCTAGAGATAAACTAAAATAATCTATATCCTTTAGCAAACCAGCCACTATTGTTTTTTGATGGATTTCAATTAGTTAAAAAGAAATCTTTACGTCACCTGTATTACATACATTTGTACATGCAATCATATATTGTGGTCAATTTCATTTTAATATGTGATGATTCCAATCAAATATTACCATAACTTTTTAATGTTAACGTAAACAGACTAAACATCCCCGAATATGTTGTGTTCTGAGCTGTGTCTAATTCACCAGACTACACTTATTCAGACTTTATCCATTTATTATTTCTTTAAATTAATCGGGTCTCCAATAACCACTATAATCTACAGCTGTTTCATAGCAATAGCTGGAAAAAGATCTGGAACAGTTAAAGATTTCGGCAAGCTTTCCTTATGGCCATTTTGTTTATTTCATAGAATGTTATTTTAAAGAGAGAACAAAAATAAGTATAACAATATGGAGAATACTGACAGACAGCATAAATAAACACATACTCCTTTTCATTAGTGATAAGAACACATTGACAACATTAAACCAGTTCATACCTTGAAAAAGTAAATCCCCCTCTTCCTTTTTAATGATCATCCCATTGTCCTCTTCATCTTTAATGGTCACATTCAGCATTTGATTTTTATCTTCCTGCTTCACTGACATCATCTCTGTATCCACCAATGAACACTGAGCTCCACTGTCACAATCAGAATCCAGTGACTCTTGTTTGAACTCAGTGTGGAAGGAAAGCAGTAGCCTGGGTTTCTCATCCATCTGCTAAAATAAATACCAAACCAGATCCAAACATGACCGATGAACTGATGGGAATCTAATATAATCACAATGGTGAGAAATCTAAAAACAATTACAGTCCTAAGAGACCTATGTCCTACATGAGGTGCGCTTTACTTAACCTGACCCCAGAATATAGGAACACTTTTTCCATAGGTATATCACGGGTTATAATTTTCTTTGCAAGTGACAACAAAAAATGTATTACTGACTTTATGGTTGTGAGAAATTAACCATTTGACTTGTCTTTATTGATTTTCTTTAAAGAAATGCATTCAACATGAATGCTAGAGGTATAATGAGAAATCTGACGACAGTTAAGGCCTTGTATTCTGAAAGGGTCGTTTAATTCACTTCTCTCGGTTAACTGCAGTGAAGATATTTACTAGTTAGAAAACAACATAAACGACAAGCAATACATTTCGTGACAACAACATCTCAATCTGTCTCCCGTTACCTGTTCCGCTCCACACAAACAAGCACATTGGTTCCCATGTTTCACGTCAAGGAAAACATATTTAAACCCTTCCCTAAAGCTCTTCATAAAATGTATTTTTTCCACAAAACTACCACGAACAGATCAATATCATAAATCAAAGCGGTAAGATAACTGGACTAAAAATATATCTTCACAAGTTGGAGCCGAACAGCAGGTCACATTTACAACGCAGATTTCTATAGAACTGAACAACTGGTTGTTAATAATCACTTACCATTTTAGCGACTCAGATTTCTGTTCTTATTTAACCAACAGTTCCAGAAACGTCGCAAACAAAATCTAATAACAAGACGAAGTCGCGCCAATTCTTCTACCTCTTTGGGGGAAGGGGGGGCGCTAATTATTTGGGGGGAGGGGGTAAATGGTTTGCAAACAACTTCGTGCGTCACCGCCACCAAATGGACTGGAGTGTGAATTTCACCTTATAAAATTAACTATAGAAAAAATGGTACATCCTCTAATAACCTACTCAACATATTATTATTAAACCTTTATTTCAACGAAGAACACACATTAAGGTCTCTTATATTGTCCACATTCCCATTTCTACATTCTCTTCAAATGCTGCTAGTTTCTATTGTCATGTTTAATCCTTTAGTAGCGTCATCACGCAAAGAATAAATACTTATTAGTAATTGAGGAGACTTATGTTTCCTCTATACTGATTGACTGGATGTCATGGGCATAAATAAGGAAGACATCACCCAAGCGGGCAGTGCACACAAGGGAGAGCTCAGCAATAGCTTGGCAGAGATTGAGCAATTTGCGAGTTGAGCGAGCAGGAAGTGTGCACGTACTGTAAGGCATCTGTCAAGAATGTATGTTTTGGTGAGCTTTCAGTCAACTTAATTGAGTGAAATACTTCCCTCAGTCAGAACAAGTCTGTGAGAAGTCTCTGATGTAATTACTAGTTAAGTCAGTTGATGTAATTCAACTCTTCCCTCCGTCAGAACTGGAGTAAGGCTTCGCTCCAGTATGTATGCGCTGGTGAGTTTTAAAGTTACTTAATTGAGAGAATCTCTTCCCGCAGTCAGAGCAAGAGTAAGGCTTCTCTCCAGTATGTACGCGCTGGTGAACTTTAAAGTGACCCGATTGAGAGAAACTCTTTCCACAGTCTGAACAGTAGTAAGGTTTTTCATGTGTGTTAACTTTCTGATGACTAGATAAGTGAGATTTTGTAATGAAACTCTTTACACAGCCAGAATTGGAGTAAGGCTTCCCTCTAGTATATATGCGTTGGTGAGTTTTAAGGTTACTTAACTGAGAGAATCTCTTCCCACAGTCAGAACAGGAGTAAGGCTTCTCTCCAGTATGCATGCGCTGGTGAACTTTAAAGTGACCTGATTGAGAGAAATTCTTTCCACAGTGAGAACAAGAGTAAGGCTTCTCGTGTGTGTGAACTTTCTGATGACTAGTTAAGTGAGATGATGCAATGAAACTCTTCCCACAGTCAGAACTGGAGTAAGGCTTCTCTCCGCTATGTATGTGTTGGTGAGTTTTAAGGTTACTTAATTGAGAGAATCTCTTCCCACAGTCAGAGCAAGAGTAAGGCTTCTCTCCGGTATGAATGTGCTGGTGAACTTTAAGGCTACCTAATTGAGAGAAGCGCTTCCCACACTCAGAACAGGAGTAAGGCATTTCACCTGTGTGCACTCTCTGATGAATAGTAAGGTTAGATGATGTAATAAAACACTTCCCACAATCAGAACAGTAGTACGGCTTTTCATGTGTGTGAATTTTCTTATGACTAATTAAGTGAGGGGGTGTAATGAAACTCTTTCCACAGCCAGAACTGGAGTAAGGCTTCGCTCCAGTATATATGTGTTGGTGAGTTTTAAGGTTACTTAATTGAGAGAATCTCTTTCCACAGTCAGAACAGGAGTAAGGCTTCTCTCCAGTATGCATGCGCTGGTGAACTTTAAAGTGACCTGATTGAGAGTAACTCTTCCCACAATCTGTACAGGAGTAAGGCTTCTCTCCAGTATGAGTGTTAACATGTCTTTTTAACAGTGATAAAGATAAAAAATGTTTTCCACAATTGGGACAGCGATGAGACTTCTTAACATTGTAGTCTTCCTGTTGTTTCTCTCCAACTGTCTCCACTTCAAGAATCCCATCTGTGTAACAGCCATCAGAAAAGTTTGTTGGTTATCAAAAAATACAATCTATTTAATATTTTTCAACTTGGTTCTTAATCTTTCAAATAATTAGTTACAAATAAATTCAACAATGAAAATAGCCATCTTCATCCAGTCAGTAGGCTCGCATAGTCCAACTGTAACACATCTGAGCAGACCACTACAGGGCAGTAAGTGCCTGTCCATTCGTGTCTTTCTGACAGCTTTGTAAAGTAGCCAGCAATATGCTATTTGCTTAACTCACCATTTTCTCCAACTTTATATTTCAAGGCCTAATCTGACAAAGGGTTTGTGGCCACATTTTTCCATAGGGACAAACGCACGATTACAAACTTTGTTTTAAACGTGTCCATCCCTAGTTTCTACAAACAAATCTTCACAGAGGACCTACCACTTCTGTAATATGTAAATGATTAAGTAAAACAGGGAATAACGGTCTTTAAAATATGCAGAAAAGTAGTACAAAGACTGGCAATACAACCAACACCTTTTCTCATCAGAACCATTTTCATTAAGTTAAGCAGACTCTGAAAGCAGGATGGACTCTGAAAGCAGAACACGTGGCCCTTATTCTAAAAACTAACATAAAAACTCAAAGGTTCTTATTGTGTAGAGGATTGTTTAACATAATACTGACAACTTAAGACTTACAAATAAATATAAAACGATCAGCCATAACATTATAAACACTGACAGGTGTAGTGAATTACACTGATAATCTAGTTTTCATGGCACCTGTCAGTGGGTGAGATATATTAGGCAGCAATTGAACATACTGTCCTCAATGTTGATGTGTTAGAAGAAGGAAAAATGCTTCTAAGGATCTGAGTGACTTTGACAAGGGCCAAATTGTGATGGCTAGATGACTGGGTCAGAGCATCTCCAGAACTGCAGCCCTTGTGGGGTGTTTCCAGTGTGCAGTGATCAGTACCTATGAAGTGGTCAGAGGAAGGAAACACGGTGAACCGGTGACAGGGTCACGGGCGGCCAAGGCTCATTGATGCACCTGGGGAGCGAAGGATGGCAAGTGTGGTCCGATCCAACAGACGAGCTACTGCAGCTCAGATGCATGGACGTCGCTTACCTGGAGAACACCTGGCACCCGGATGCACTATGGGAAGGAGACAAGCTGGCGGAGGCAGTGTGATGCTTTGGGCAATGTTCTGCTGGGAGACCTTGGGTCCTGCCATTCATGTGTTACACTCAGATCGCCTATCTGAGCATTGTTGTTGACCATGTGCCCCTTTTCATGGCAACGGTATTCTCTGATGGTATTGGCCTCTCTCCACAGGATAAAACATCCTGCCTCAAAGCAAAAATGGGTCAGGAATGATTTCAGGAACACAACACGTTCAAGGTGTTGACTTGGCCTCCAAATTCCCCAGATCTCAATGCAATCGAGCATCTGTGTGATGCCAACAGGTCCGATCCATGGAGGACCCACCTCGCAACTTACAGAACTTAAAGGATCTGCTGCTAACGTCTTGGTGCCAGATACCACAGCACACCTTCAGAGGACTAGTGGAGTCCAGGCCTCAATGGGTCAGGGCTGTTTTGGTACCAGATACCACAGCACACCTTCAGAGGACTAGTGGAGTCCATGCCTCAATGGGTCAGGGCTGTTTTGGTACCAGATACAACAGCACACCTTCAGGGGTCTAGTGGAGTCCAGGCCTCAATGGGTCAGGGCTGTTTTGGTACCAGATGCCACAGCACACCTTCAGAGGTTTAGTGGAGTCCAGGCCTCAATGGGTCAGGGCTGTTTTGGGGGCAAAAGGGAACCTACACAATATTAGGTAGGTGGTCATAATGTTATGGCTGATCTGTGAATAATTAATATTGTATCGCCCAAAAAATTGAACATATCATGAAGTTTGTTTTGGGCCATATTGCCCGGCCCTAGTGGATCCACTCCAATTTCTGGTATTTCTGATACTGAACAGCAATCCAAGATCTAAACTTTTCATGACCACTCCTTTTACTTTTATACTTTTAACTTATGTAGCCAAATGGGAACAGTCAGATTTGTTTTTGCTCCACAAGAGCAACATTTCCCAACCCTGGTCCTCAGGACAGAAATGGGTGTCTTTTTGATTTTACCCTAGCACTCACATACCTGTTTTAAGATCCCACCATTGTTAAAGCAGTAGGCCTACTGCTAACCATAACGTTGCTGGCTGTACTTTGTGAGACTATCATCTCTGGTGCGACCAAACAGAACTGATTTAATTCCCATAGTGCGATGTTGGTAAGACTTTTTTCCAAAAAAATACAGTGGGCTGTAATTCAACAGATTTCAACCATGAAGCAAATGTTGTTGTTGTCCAACCAATGCTGATTGAACTGATTTAAGCTTTCCCATGGTAGCTGCGGGACATTTAACAGCCAATGTCTACAATGTAGATAGTTAAATTACCTTGCTTGGTACCAGCTAACCATCTACCTCACGGTGTTGTGTGAAAAGCAGCAAAGCGCCATCATTGTCTTGCTGACACTTTACATTTTGACTGAAATAGTGGTTCCTCTGCGCGCGACTACAGCTAAAATACATTCACAAATCACTTTTTTTTTTTAATCATTTCTTCACAATGATAAAAGAACTAAAATATATATTTTAATTTTTTGTTAGAAAGTCAGAATAAGACAATTTAAAGCCAAGGCCTTTTATTTAGATGAATTAATTTAAGACATTTTAAGGACCCGCAGACACTCTGTGGATGAGACCAGAGAATCTCTGCTTAACACACCTCCCCTTTCCTGGGATGTGCTGGCCAATTAACAATACCCATGGGTCCTTCCAGCCACTTGGCATCTAGGGACATAGATAAGGCTCAAACCTAGACTGTGGGCTGGAGAACAACTTTAAAATACATATTTTTTCTTTTCTGAGATGACAAATTGAAGTATAACAATATGGAGAAAACTGAAAAATAACATAAATAATTATCAAACCTTTCATTGAAGAGAACAAATTGACAACATAAAACCGGTTCTTACCTAGATAAATTAAATCCCCTTCTTCCTTTTTAATGATCACCCCATTCTTCTCCTCATCATCTTCAACTTTTACATTCAGTCTCAGTATTTCACTTTTGTCTTCCTGTTTCACTGATGTCATCTCTGAATCCACCAATGAACACAGAGCTTTACTGTCACAATCAGAATCCAGTGGTTCTTGTTTGGGTTCAGTGTGGAAGGGGAGCAGCAGGCTGGGTATGTCCTCCATCTGATAAAATAAAGACCAGATCAGACCCAAACATGAATGATAAACATGTTGTAAAGGAGTTCAAGTATCTCTGGGTCTTGTTCGCGGCGTGAGGGTAAATTGGAGTTGGAGATTGGCCGGAGAATTGGAGCAGCGGGGGCAGTATTGCATTTGTTTTACCAAACCGTTGTGATGAAAAGAGAGCTGAGTCGGAAGGTAAAGCTCTCGATATACCAGTTAATTTTCGTTCCTACCCTCACCTATGGTCATGAAGGCTGGGTCATGACCGAAAGAACTAGATCGCAGGTACAAGCAGCTGAAATGAGTTCTCAGAAGGGTGGCTGGCGTCTCCCTTAGAGATAAGGTGAGAAGCTGGGTAATCCGTGAGGAACTCTGAGTAGAGCCGCTGCTCCTTCGCATTGAAAGGAGCCAGTTGAGGTGGTTCGGGCATTTGGTAAGGATGCCCCCAGGACGTCTCCCTAGGGAGGTGTTCCAGACACGTCCAGCTGGGAGGAGACCTCAGGGTAGGCCCAGGACTAGGTGGAGAGATTACAGGTGCTGGTCATATAATTAGAATATCATCAAAAAGTAATTCCATTCAAAAAGTGAAACTTGCATAATGTATATAGCCAAAAACTTTGGGGTTTTCATTAGTTGTCAGATAAAATCATCAAAATTAAAAGGAATGAACACTTGAAATATATCAGTCTGTGTGAAATGACTATATACATTATGCAAGTTTTACATGTTGTATGGAATTACTGAAAAAAATCAACTTTTTGATGATATTCTAATGAACAGCACCTGTATATTTCGACAAATGCCTGGGAACGCCTCGGGATCACCCAGTCAGAGCTGGCAAATGTATAGCGACTGTGCCCCTATTAGATTAAATGCAATATTTTTTTCTTACGTTGTAAAAATGAATTGGCAAAGAATGAATTGGTTTATTATTCACCGCCAGTCAAATTTAATGGTCTGCTTTCCCCCAGATAAGAGTGAGAGCACGACCCAAAGGCAAAGTACCCGGATGGGCTGCTCTCAACTCTAGGAGCCATGTTTAACGTTAAGAAAAATATATTCATAACGGTTACAAAATAGAGTATTACTATCGAGCTAAACAAAGACATAAGTAAAAATACTGTTTTTAAACACCTACCATTTTAGCGACTCTGATTTCTGCTCGTAGTTTTTGATGTCTTGAAAACTACACCAGCAGTTCCAAGAAGATGGACTCAAGATTGAAATTGTTCCTTCCTCGCTAGAATTTGGATTTCGGATGGCAGTCAAATGATGTGCACATACCGCCACCTACTGTTCAGGAGTGTGGGATCAACCATGACAAGCTACCCCCATAAACTCCTGCCTAAACTGCTCTCCCTAATAAAAGATAATTTCCTACAGACCACATTGCTTTCAACCCCCCTCCCAAAATACAATTAAACTCCTTCGTCCCACCTCCTTACTCTGTCGAACAATCGCTCTCTTTCCATATTATACCACTCAGTACAACCCACCATCTCCCACTCCAAACATACATTACACATCCCATTCCCATGCTTCTCCATCACTTTCTATGAAGAATTCAGTCCTTTATGACTCAGGCTCAACATTCCCAGTACCACGTCCTCTGTTCTGTTCCCAGCACAACCGCTATTCACTACATCTGTTACATTCTTCCTAATATTATAAAATCATCCCTTACTACTTGTTTAACACATCTGTTGCCATATATATATATATATATGCAGTGGTGTGGAAAAGTGTTTGCCCCCTTCCGGATTTCTTATTTGTTTGCATGTTTGTCACACTTGCATGCTTCAGAACATCGAACAAATTTGAATATTAGTCAAAGATAACACAACTAAACACAAAATGCAGTTCTGAAATTAAGGTTGTTATTATTAAGGGAAAACAATATCCAAAACCACATGGCCCTGTGTGAAAAAGTGATTGCCCCCCCGTTGAAACACAACTCAACTGTGGTTTGTAACACATGAGTTAAATTCCTGTAGCCACACCCAGACCTGATTACTGCCACACCTGTTCTCAACGACGGGTCGGAAGGGGGCAGCGGTTGTTGTTGTTGTTGTTGTGGGAGTGGGAGTGGGAGTGACTAAACGGGTTACAGATCACTTGGCGGTTTACACGGCTGAGCTTCTGGTGCTGAAGTTTGCAATGAGGTGGGTGGAGGACACTAAGCTGGAAAAGGTGGTTATTTGCTCTGATTCAAGTGAGGTGTTATTTTAAACAGGGTGTTGGAAGCACAGGATTGAGCAAGAAGAGGTGGGATACAGGTGTCATTCATGTGGGATCCAGCTCATGCTGTGGTGGCTGGAAACTAGGGAGCCGATAAATTGGAGAAACAGGCCCTGATGGTGGACAGGGGGGTGGTGGATGTGGAGGTGTCTTTGAGCAGGGCAGAGGCTGAGGTGGTTGTGTGGATGGAGGTGAGGAAGGTGTGGCAGGACAAGTGACATTTGGAGACCAAAGGAAGACACCTGTTCCAGATACAGGGTGAGATTGGGGATGGAAAGAGGACTGTTAGGAGTAGGGTGGAGGAAGGGATTTTGACTAAATTGAGGGTGTGTTTTTGTACCTTAAAGAAACTGGGTTGGCTGGGAGAATTCAGGTCCTCCCAGAAGCTGGCCCACACTCCTTTACAGTAGGTGGCAGTAATGCACCAATAGTGTTGGATGCCAAACGCCGTTAAACCCCACAGAAGAAGACCAAAAGATCCTCAAAAGCTAGAAATCATGCCGAGACCCAAAGAAATTCAGGAACCAATGAGAAAGTATGTAATTGAGCTCCATCAGTCTGGAAAAGGTTATACGGCCATTTCTAAAGCTTTGGGACTCCAGCAAACCACCGTGAAAGCCATTAGCCACAAATGGCAAAAACCAATATTACCCCAAGAGCGCAGTGATGACTCATCCAAGAGGTCACAAAAGGTCAGTGGTCATGACTCCACCATAAAAAAAGAGACCGGGCAGAAATGTCCTACCTGGCAGAGTTCCAAGACAAAAACCACTGATGAGCATAAAGAACACGAAGGCTTGTCTAATTTTTGAACAAAAACATCTTGATGATCCCCAAGACCTTTGGGAAAATACTCTGTGGACTGACAAGACATAAGTTTTACTCTTTGGAAGGTGTGTGTCCCCCATTACATCTGGTGTAAAAGTAAAACCGCATTTCAGAAAAAGAACATCATACCATCAGTAAACTACGGTGGTGGTGGTAGTGTGATGGTCTGGGCCTGTTTTGATGCTTCAGAACCTGGAAGACTTGCTGTGGTAAATGGAACCATGAATTCTGCAGTTTACCAAAAATCCTGAAGCTGATGTGAACATAGGTTCTGTAGCAGGACAAGGATCCAAAGCAATTCCACTTTTGAATGGCTGAAGAAAATCAAAATGAAGACTTTGGAGTGGCCTAGTCAAAGTCCTGTCCTGAATCCTATTGAGATGCTGTGGAATGACCTTAAAAAAGCAGATCATGCTCAAAAACCCTCCAATGTGGCTGAATTACAACAATTCTGCAAGGATGAGTGGGCTAAAATTCCTCCACAGCGTTGTAAAAGACTCATTGCAAGTTATCCCAAATTGCAGTTGTTGCTGTTAAGGGTAGCCCAAACAATTATTAGGTTGTAGGGGCAATTCATTTTTTACAAATGTGAATACTGAATTCAGGAATAATGATTCCTTTGCCTGTTTGGATCCTTGAATCCATCTGTGTATAAATCTACATATTAATATTTTTTCATGTAGATAACTTCTCTACTACGCACATTCAATTCATACCATAATTAATTTTCTCCCCATCAATGTAAGATCCACAAATGGCTAACCAAACATCCGTGCTGGGATCCAAACCCAAAAAACACTCCACCTATATCAAGACATCGGTCAGTATCGGGTATATCAAGAATTATTTATTGTGATAGGATTCTATCCAACAGATCAGTTCCAGGAAAACAAGATTGGGATTTGTGGGCTTACAATGGACAATATGCATTGCGAAAACAATGACCTCAGTTAAAAGCAAATAAATACTTTAAATATGAGTATTTTACTATAAGTACACTTTAGTTACAAGTACCACTGAAGTTACACTTTAATTAAACTAGGTCAGATCATTGGAGAAAACGTAGTAACATTGTATTTAAGTTACAAGGTTATTGTAATAGTAGTAACATTGTATCGAAGCTGACATTACATATACTCTGTACTAGTCTGTTAATACTCAAATCTAAAATGTGTGTCCAAGCTTAAAACTGAGTGAAGCAGGTTAATACTCATTACTGTTATAAAATCTCTTTACAGAACTGTCAGTTAGTTTGTGATATCCGTTGAATGAATGTAAACAACAAATCAATGAATCAACATTTTAATCTGTTTACATCAAACCTTTCAGATATCAAAAAGCAAGAGATGAATAGCATGTGTATTTGCGTCAGCTGATTTAAAATATTTATCTACACATGGTGAAATAACTACCAAGTTTAAACATTTTCTCGTCAAGAACATTCAAAACATTTCTTTATGATCAACAACCATGAGCGGAGTTGAAATGTTGTTTTGTGTTACCAGCAAAAGAAAGTAATTAGAACAGTGTAAATCACTACTGGAAGATCATATGCTCATTAATTTAACCTGGCAAAAGACCCCCGGGAGTGGCACTGCTTTTACTGGAACGAATGGGGATCCAAATAAACAATGAACAGAAAGTAATTATCTTCTACACTCTACACAAGCAAAAGAAACATAATACAATGCATTGAAAATATCTACAGAAATTAACAATGTCTCTCTATTAAAATGAATTCCCTCAGCAAATAATGTCAGACTATTAATCTGTTTGATGTTGAAATACTAGCTTGACAACTACTGAGGTAAACTGTGACACACTCCTCCAACCCTACTAGATCTTTGATTATTTTATTGGGTATACAGGTGTGACTCCATATCAAATTCATTTTTGCTCAGTCTGAACATTAAAATAATTTCAAAGTGATTAGATGGTATAAAGTAATCATACAGACAAAATAAAGCCTGTAAAGTAATAAAAAATAAACATGTAAAAAATGGTTTGATGGACATGGTTCACAGAGAAACACTCACCTTTGTGATGTTTCTCAAATGATAAGAGACTGATTTTGTCACAATTGATGCCACCCATTGACATGTAGTTTATGTACATTTTGGGTCCAACTGCTGCATATGTGCTGTCATTTCCTTGCTTTGGCACCAATAACCAAGAAAAGAAGGGTTAAAATTTAATTCAAAACTTCTGTTCCTCACTCAAAACTTTACTTTTGAACCTTTTTACAAAGCAAAGAAAAAGGTAAAGTGGTCTCATAACAGCTGCAGCTCATTCAGAATGCTGCTGCTAGAATGTAAACCAAAACCAAGAGGACAGAGCACATCACTCCAGTTCTTAAATCTTTGCACTGGCTTTCAGTCAGTTAAAGAATAGATTGTGTATAAATAAGTGGTGCTTTAAGTTTATAAATCATTGAATGGTTGAGGCCCCGAATACATTTCTGATATGTTTGAAGAATATAAACCGAGCAGGGCTCTCTGATCCATAAACACAGGTCAGCTAGTAGTCCAGAGTACAAACAAAACATGGCAAAGCTACATTTAGCAATAATGCTACATACACCTGGAATAAACCACTAGATCTTAGACGTGCCCCAAACGTATCCATGTTGAAAACACTTTCACATGCCCATAACTGAGCACCTAAACTTAACCACACTGTTTTGCCTTAAAGCCGTTATAGCTTCCTCATGGAATCAAATACAGAATCTACCAGTTATGTTTCTATTCTATTTTATGTTTTATTATTAGGATGTTGTTTCATTATTAAGGTGGTTAGAGTGCTCCATGTTTTATCATTAAGGTGGTTAGAGTGCTCCATGTTTTATCATTAAGGTGGTTAGAGTGCTCCATGTTTTATCATTAAGGTGGTTAGAGTGCTCCATGTTTTATCATTAAGGTGGTTAGATATTTTTATACTAGTATTTGTTGTTATGCTACTGTAATTTTTCATTTTCATTTGTAAATCACATTGAAATGCTTCTTTGTTTGAATTGAGGGACATACAGCTCTGGAAAAAAAATAAGAGATCACTGCACCTCTTTCTTTCCTTTCCAAATAAGTTGATAAGTTTTGAGTGAGGAACAGAAGCGTTCAATTTGCAGTGGTCACTTAATTTAAACCCTTCTGCTCCTCACTCAAAACCTTCCTTTTAGACATTTTTGGAAAGGAAAAGCTGCAGCAGTCTCTTAATAATTCCTAGAGCCGTATATAAATTTGGTTGCTTGCTAATGAAACAATTTCCACAGTCAGGAGAAAATAATGTCTTCACATCTGTGTGCACTCTCTGATGTTATGTAAGTCACATTACGAACAGGAGAACGACTTCTCTTCACCATGTATGCGCTGGTGAGCTTTAAGGTTACCTAACTGAGAGAAACACTTCCCACAGTCAGAACAGGAGTAAGGTTTCTCTCCTGTGTGCACTCTCTGATGAGTAGTAAGACCAGACGATGTAATGAAATTCTTCCCACAGTCAGAACAGGAGTAAGGCTTCTCTCCTGTGTGCACTCTCTGATGTCTAGTAAGATTAGACGATCTAATGAAACACTTTCCACAGTCAGAACAGGAGTAAGGTTTCTCACCTGTGTGCAGTCTCTGATGAATAGCACGTTGAGATGATCTAAAGAAACACTTTCCACAGTCAGAACAGACGTAAGGCTTCTCACCTGTGTGCATTCTCTTATGAATAGTAAGTTCAAATGATCTAATAAAACACTTCCCACAGTCAGAACAAGAATAAGGTTTCTTCCCAGTATGTATGCGCTGGTGAGCTTTAAATTGACTTGACTGAGAAAAGCTACTCCCACATTCAGAACAAGAGTAAGGCTTCTCACCTGAATGCACTCTCTGATGCATAGTACGTTCAGATGATGTAATAAAACACTTCCCACAGACAGAACAGGAGTAAGGTTTCTCTCCTGTATGAATACGCTGGTGAGATTTAAGGCTACCTAACTGAGAAAAACTCTTCCCACATTCAGAACAAGAGTAAGGCTTCTCACCTGAATGCACTCTCTGATGCATAGTAAGTTCAGATGATGTAAGAAAACACTTCCTACAATCAGAACAGGAGTAAGGTTTCTCTCCAGTATGAATACGCTGGTGTGCTTTAAGGCTACCTAATTGAGAGAAAATCTTCCCACAGTCAGAACAAAAGTGCTCTCCTGTATGCATGTTAATATGTCTTTTTAACCTCGGTAGAGATAAAAAATGTTTTTCACAATGTGGGCAAGGGTGAGTTTTCTTATTGTAGTCTTCCTGTTGTTTCTCTCCAAGTGTCTCCATTTCAGGAATCCCATCTGTGTGACAGACATCAGAAAAGGTTACAACACATTGTTCATCTATTTTCCATTTTTTTACTTGCTTCTTTATATTAGCCATTAGTTCAAATGAATCTGTAAATCAAGGTTTAGTTTTTTTTTAAACAGCTTGCTTGTTATTGACACTATTCTTTAACAAATTTTCTGATGCATTGCGCAGATACTTATACAACCAGTCAAAAGTTTTTACTGAAATTCACACAATTTGTTTTAATGTGGTCTGAAATTAAATCATGGAACAAAAACCATGGAAGTGCTGTTTAACAAAATGTAATGTAAATGTACGACTCATCAATGTAGACACCTTGTGCAGACATAACAGCCAAACACACTCGCGTCATTCTTTCAACTGAGAAAAATATAATGTTCGGGAAGTTCTTCCCAACATTGACGCAGAAGCGTTTTGCACTTGTGAATCGCTTTGCTTTCACCCTTCTCCTCAGTTCATCTCAAACCAGCTCAATTGGGTTTAAATGACATCACTTGCCCCTGGCTTGACACCTCCACACCTGGGGAGCCTGTAAGAGCAAAACTCCACTTGTTCCCCAAGAATGAGCCATGGCCCAGGCTAGGAGCTAAACCGAAGTACCCGGTCTGTTCATCCCCTTCTGCCCCACCTCAGGGTGCCTGGATCGCCCGTCCGGGAAGTAAAACACTCCAGGAAACAGAATTACCAGGCTGAAATTCTTTGACCCCAGTAGCCTAATCTCTAAGAGAAATCATAAACACCTCTCACTGCAAGTGTTTATTATTTCCCTTAGAGCTCTTAACAACTTGCTGCTCTCTGAACCGGTTTGCTGCTTTCTGAACCAGTTTAAGCCCTTGGTTTTTACCTCTCATTTTAACATCCCCGATGAAAGAATCACCAAGTAAGAAGCAAAGCTTCTTTTCAGTAAGTTGTTATCTATTTGACTGGGCACTGAAGCCCTCCAGTGGTTTTATGACAATCTTCAAGACAGTGGAGGAGGATATACATGTAATTACATGAGGTGTTGCTTATTGTTCTATAAACTGAATCCTTCTATATTAGACTGATTAACCCACCATAGATGAGAGCCATTTTATAATACCCATGGGTTTTTGCAGACACATGTCATCCAGGGCCATAGATAAGGCTCAAACCTAGAGTGGGGACTGA
Source organism: Esox niger (assembly GCA_016801105.1). Taxonomy (NCBI): domain Eukaryota; kingdom Metazoa; phylum Chordata; class Actinopteri; order Esociformes; family Esocidae; genus Esox; species Esox niger. The sequence continues at coordinate 37,691 of JACXGJ010001408.1, read as the reverse complement.
AGAAAGTCTTTAAAATATTCAGTAATTTGTCCGTGCTGAGAATAAATATAAAAAAACAGAATTCTGACATACAGCATGATAAATCATCATCCATTTCATTAATAAGGACAACAAATTGGAAAAAATGTAACTCTTGATGAAACCAGTTCTTACCTTTATTAATTAAATCCCCCTCTCCCTTTTTAATGATCATCCCCTTCTTCTCTTCATCTTTAATGGTAACATTCAGTCCTGGCGTGTGACTTTCGTCTTCCTGCTTCACTGATGTCATCTCGGAATCCACAAGTGAACACTGAGCTCCACTGTCACAATCAGAATCCAGTGACTCTTGTTTGGGTTCAGTGTGGAAGGAGAACAGGAGGCTGGGTTTGTCGTCCTGCAAAATAGAGAATGTGGAAACACCACTACTTGGCTCCTCTTACAGAATGTTCCTGTTTAGGGCAGTGGGTAGAGCACCCACTTACGGTGGCCGGTTTGAAACAGCCTACCATTTTATTTTCAGGGTTATTACTTTAACATTACTTTACCTAACGTAATATATCCAACGAATTCTGCGGTTCATTCTAAAACGTGTTAAGAACGAAGGGGGGAAATAAATCTTAAAAATAAACGTGCACGTGTAGACTTTGGCTACTTTATTTCTATTTTGTAAATTCATTAAAATGAATGCTAGATCATTTGTAGTGAATTAGGAGAAATCTGACGACAGTTAAGGCCTTGTATTCACAAAGGGTCGCTTATTTAAATTGTCTCAATTTAATAAAGTGAAGAGATTTACTATACAGTCAGAAAATATTGTGAATAAAAAGCAATACGTTGGGTCACCAGCGTGGATCTGGTACGCTGCAATTTGGTTCCCGTTCCCTGCTCGGCTCAAAACAAGCACATACGTTCCTATGTGCCATGCTTAACGTGAAGCAAAAATCTTTAAACCCTTCCCAAATGTTCTTCATAAAAAGTATTTAGTCACTAAACTAACCCGAAAAGATCAATTTCATAAATAGAAGATGTAAAGTTATTTGCAAGTTACAACGCAGAGTATTTATATTAAACTGAACAAAGGCACAAGGACAAATACTGTTCTTAAAAACCACTTACCATTTTAGCGAATTTCTGTTCGTATTTCCCGAAAAAATCCTAATGTCTCCAAACCTGAACCAACTGCCCAAGAAGATGAACTCCTGCCAATTGTACTTGTTCTTCTGGCTTTTAAATTGCGTTATGCAACCAACTTTGAGTGCGCATTACCGCCCCCTACTGGACTGGAGTGTGAATCAGAGAGGGGGAAGGTCTAAATCCTCTAAAACAGTATTTCCAAATCCCGGTCCTCGGGATCCAAAGGGGTGCCGGTTTTTCTTTTTGCCCTAGCACTCACACACTTGAGTGACATAATCAACCTGCCATCAGATCTTTAATTTGAATCAGATATGTGAGTGCTAGGGCAAACACAAAAACATGCACCCCTTTAGATCCGAAGTAACAGGATTGGAAAACACTGCCCTACAATATTCTAGTGCCCCCAGGAAACCAGGTGTACAATAAAATTAATCAAAAATACATATTAGGTTTATAATAAGAGTAAGCAAGCAAGCAAGTTCATTTATATAGCACAATTCATATAGATGCAATTCAATTTGCTTTACAAATAAAAATATAAAATCCAATAGCATAAAAACAAATTCTCAAATGAAAACATCAAACCAACATCATAATAATAAACAGAAAGAAAATAAAAAATGGAATAAAAATATAAGAAGCTATAAAGGCTGCAAGGCTAAACATTGTGGTTATGTTTTAGTGCTCACTCAAAGTCATGTGAATTTTTAACGTGGATAAAAAAATGTATACATTTGGGAAACATCAAAGATCTACTGGTAGTTTATTCCAGTTATTCCATGTTTAGTTTGGACTCTACTAGCTGACCTGTGTTCATGGATCTAAGAGCCCTGCTCGGTTTATATTCTTCAAACATATCAGAAATGTATTCGGGGGCTAAACCATTCAGTGATTTATAAACTAAAAGCGCCCATTTAAAACATATTTTGTAACTGACTGGAAGCTAGTGCAAAGATATTATAACACTACACCCTTTGTTACATTTTTCTTAGTTTTATGCAAATAAATACATTAAGTATTTTATTGTAAGTACACATTAGTTACAATTATCTATCAAGTTACACTTCATTTTAACTAAATGCTGTGTAGTAACTAGTAGTTACATTGTATCTAAGTTGACATTACATGCTAGTCCACTAACACTAATCTATAATTAGGGCCCAAGCTTTAAACAGAGTGATGCAGGTTGATACTTATTACAGCTATAGAATCTCTCTTTACAGAACTAACTTTCAGTTATTTATCATACTTCTCTAAGTAACTGCAGCAGCGTTCTGTTTTTAGTTACATTTATGTAAATACATAATTCAGAGGAGAGTTTATTCAGTCCCCATATCCAAACAATTCAGATAGTTAGAAAAAACACGAGATGAACAGAGTGTTCATGTACATCATCTGATTTCACGAGTTCATGTACTCAAGGTTGAATAACTTCCAAGGCTATAAATATTTCATGTGAATGAAATTCAAACACTGAACACTTGTTCATGATCAACGACCATGAGTTGTGATAAAGTGTTGTTTTGTGTCAAACAAAAAAAGTCAATAGAACTAAGTTAAATCACTACTATAAGAACAAAAGCTTATTTATTTAACCAGGCAAAGCAAAAGACCCAAAGAAGAGCTGTTGCTTTGACAGGAACGAATAAGAATCCAAATGAATTATGAACAGAAACAATAATCTTCTACAAACAACACAAAAAATACAAATCATTGACAACAAAAACTAAACGTGCCATAAAGCTGTAAGTCAGCAACTATATCAGATTATTGATTGATCGTCTAATGAAATACAATTATTAAATCTTTATTTCAATAAGGAACACAGATTGGGACCAACACCGCTTTACTGCTGGGCCCTGTGTATACAAGTTTACATATACAGGCCAGTTTCAATTATTAAGAACAAACAAAAATAAAGTGCTTTCAAAACAAGACATAGAGTTTAGGTTTGTCTTAGCACAAAAAAAGTATAGATTGCACAAAATACTATCTTTTTTTACTTCAAAACAAAATTCAAGCATGCAACCATAATTATATTTCATATTTAATGTGAAAAATAGCTACATTCCTTCCAAATGTGGAGGTGTTATTGACAGTTGTTATTAGTTGTTATTGACACTATTCACTAACAGGCTTTCTGGTGCATTGATCAAATACGTCCACAACCAGCCACGTTTTAGATCACCTACACACATCCAATACGTTTAGAATTTAATTAAAATGTTCATATGTTTCTAAATGCCTAAAAACTAGAACTTTGGCCTCAGGCTGGTCTGACATGGCAGTTAACGCTTCCAGGTTGAACAGTGGCAGCTTATTTTGCAATATACATGCAAGCCACTCACTCTCGCTCCTGACTCCTACAGGTAAGACAACTGAAACGTAATTGTGCCTAACTAAAACCACAATTCAAGATATTTGTAATTACATTTTGGCTAGTCAGAATGAAAGTTAAAGATTTGTCCATTTTGAGATATCTCCAATCAAAATTAATTTGAAGATATCTATAACTTGATAATAGAAAGCTATAACTACATCATGACTGTCCATAATTCCAGTTTCAGTTCATCTTAATCATAATCTTCAATTTCATTCGTACTAGTCGGAATTCCAGTTCAAGATATCTCCAACTGAACAGTTGTTTTCACTGATCAGAATTACGCTTAAGATATCTTGAATTAGAGTTTTGACTAGGTGAAATTATGATGCCTCCCGATGTAATGGAACGCGGCGCTTGCCTACCTCTAAGTCGGAGATGAATATGCCATTTACCTCCGAACGACTTCACACCCGAGTTAACACCAGTTTCTCGCGTTCCCGAGTCCAAAGTCGGAAAACAAAATGGACGCACTCCATTAAAGCCTTTGTTGTGCTTGCTTTTTCGGAATATATACAATGTTCTTCATTGTGTAGAAAAATGTTTTGACCACTTTAATCGGACATTTCGTAACCGGTAACCTGGACAGGCGAGTGCTCTTCGGAATATTGTAACTTAACTACAAACGTCATTTTACTATATAATTTATAACACTAGTCTGCTAAATGGCATTGGCTACTGACATATTGGATTACAAACTCGGGGCTAGTTCATTGAAATAAGTTATTAAACTTGAGTTTACATTTGTCGTACAAGAACAAGACAAGGAGTTTGTTTATTGTCGAACTTTTCGTGAAGTACGAGAAGAAATCCCAAAATGGTAACTTTGTGCCTGTGTTCAGTTCAATAGAAATACTCAAGAGTTGAATCCTTTCTTTGCTGTGAGAAGTAAAATTGTCAATTTCTGTACTATAGAATTCTGTAAATGTATTTGTTGTTGTCACTTGGAAAGGGAATAATGTACCGTGACATAATTGTGCGGTTCTATTTGCCTTGGAAGTTGGAACTCAGAACTGGGAATGACGTCACAACCCAAGTTGTTCGTGTTCCAGTGTCCAGTCGGAAAACGATGAACGCCCCCAGAAAGTCTTGGTTGCACGTTCCCTTTTGTAATATATACATTGTTTTTCATTCTGTAGAAAAGCAATGATGGATTTTTAATAGACTATTCCATAACCGGTGCCTAACCTATAACCTGCACGGGCATGTGCTCTGCAGAATATTGTAACGTTACCTATAAACGTAATGTCTAACACTAGTCTGCTAAATGGCATACGTTTACTGTTGATACAAGGTGCTGCCATCTTGGATTAAGAACTCTGGGCTAGTGGGGTTCTTCCGACCTTCGAGTTGGAATTCTGATTTGGGGGGCGTTCCAGTTGAAACTTCTGACTTGGAACTTGGAAATTCCCACCTCCTCTATTCTGGGGTCAAATTAAGTATAGTGCACCCCGTGTCGGACATTGGTCAGTTATGTCTGTAATTGTTTTTGTAGTCCCCACCCCATTGTGATTCTGTATGATGTTCATCAGTCATGTTTGGGTCTGGTTTGGTCTTTATTTTATCAGATGGAGGACAAACCCAGCCTGCTGCTCCCCTTCCACACTGAACCCAAACTAGAGTCTCTGGAGTCTGATTGTGACAGTGGAGCTCGGTGTTCATTGGTGAATTCAGAGATGACATCAGTAAAGCTGGAAGACCAAAGTCAAACACTGGCTCTGAATGTTATCATTAAAGATGAAGAGGAGAATGGGGTGATCATTAAAAACAAAGTGTCAAATTTACGTAATCGAGGTAAGAACTAGTTTAATCTTGTCAATTTGTTCTTCTCACTAATGAAAAGGGCTAGATTTAGTCTGTCTGTCAGGTTTCTCCATATCTTTATACCTGATTGAAGGTCAAAATGTATGTATTACAAGTGATGTACACAGTGCAATCTTTTCAACTAATTGAAAAGTGCAATCTTTTCAACGAAATGCATCACAAAAACAATAATGACTCCGATTGCTAAAGAAAAAGACGTAAACAACTGTATACCTCTAGAAGTAACTTAATAGCCTACATTTAACTGATCAAACATACCATAATCACACCCACTGCCCACATGTCATGCTAATCCCACATGGAACAGACACATTTCATACCATCACTAAACAGCACTAAAATAAATGACAATAACGTATTTTAATATTCAATTCAACACGAAACTAAACACAATAAAACAACACAAATAATGAATCTTGTGTCAGAACATGTTAGAATTTTGTACCTTAACTTGAAATGAGCGACTATCTCATGTGAATCTGCAACCATCTTACGTGAGCAATAACCTGGAAACCGCAACAATAAATAATAATATTTAACAAACAAAAAAGCATTGGACCCACAACGGAGGACAGCTTGCAGCGGTGCTAACATAATTGGGTTTTGGAATGAACGCATGACTTTAAAACGCAACGTGCCATTGGAACATAGGACTGAGTTATACTGATAACGGGCCTCTGTAAGCATACGTAGATATCCCTCACAACCGCAGTACGGTATAAGAAATGGTGGTAGATCCACCATGCTTGACGATGGGGATGTGTTGCTTTCAATTATGTGTTTGTGGGAGAGCAATCAACACACTTTGACCCAATAGATTTAATCCAAAAGTACCAAATCAAAGTTGATTGCTGATTTCCTTAATCCAAGCCTCCTATGCACGTCATTGGTTGCCCTTGCCTGTGCATGTACAGCTCTGGAAAAAATTAAGAGACCGCTGAACCTTTTTCTTTCCTTTCCAAAAAAGTTGACAAGCAAAGTTTAGAGTGAGGAACAGAAGAGTTCAATTTGCAGTGGTCGCTTAATTTCAATCCTTGAATAATAAATATCTGAAGACATTTAATATATGCATTATATCATGTTAACAACATAAGTTGCTACCGTGGTCAAGAATGAATCTCTGAGCTACATATTAAAATATATATTCTGTTAGTGTGCCGAGGTGATGGTGTGCCCACGGTGATGGTGTTACTTTATTCAGTTTTACATAGAATGATCAGTGAGCCACCACCATGCTTCATAGTGGGAATGGTATTCTGTTCACTATAGGCTTGGTTAACCCCTCTACAAACTGCGTTCATGGTTGTGACCATAAAGCTCAATTTTGGTCTTGTTGCTCCAAATTACCTGAAGCAATGAGTCGTGTCAAGGTGTTATCTGGCATTTTGTAACTGGGCTTTTTTGTGGCATTGGAGCAGTAAAGGCTTCTTTCTGGCAACTCCACCATGCAGCTCATTTTTATTCAAGTGTCGTCGTATTGTGCTCCATGAAACAACCACTCCGTCTTTTTCCAGAGCAGCCTGTATTTCTCCTGAGGTAACCTGTGGGGTTCTTTGTATCCTGAACAATTCCTCTGGCATTTTGGCTGGACTCTTTTTTAGTCTACCTGACCGTAGCTTGGTATCAAGCGAGGAATTTTCCACTTCATAATAAGTGATTAAACAGAACTGTCTGGCATTTGCAAGGCTTTGTATCTCTTTTCATATCTTTTGCCATCTTTATAAAGTTCCATTAACTTGTTAGACAGGTTTTTTCACAGTTATTTTCTGCTCCCGTGGCTCAGTATTTAGCCAGCTCAGTGAATCCTCGTGAAAGCTAACAAGCTCACTGACTATTTATACACAGACACTAATTGATCATTAAAAAGCCTCAGGTGTGGGAAATACATATTCACTTACCATTTTCTTTAGAGGCTTTCTAACCTGTGGCCTTTCATTGTGTTATAGACCACAGCACAGATGCTGCATCCAGCTCAACATCCAGCCCATCAACATCCAGCCCATCAACATCCAGCCCATCAGCATCCAGCCCATCAGCATCCAGCCCATCAGCATCCAGCCCATCAGCATCACCTGTGCCCATTCCACCAAACGAGGGCTTCGCAAAGGACCAAACATTGTTTTTCATAGACCTGATGCGGAGGTACATAGAGGCCGAAGGGGAAGGTCTCCCCACAACCCTGAAAGACCTGAACACCCGACTGAAATCCGCCAAGGCAAACAAAAAACAGCTGTGGAAGGACACAGCAGAGACATTGGGCAGACATTTCAAGCAGTCATTCTGCCCTGACAAGGTGGCCAGGAAATGGAGCACCCTTGTCGATGGGTACAAGAAGGTGAAAGACAATATTTCAGCTACAGGGAAGGGAGCGATGCGCTTTCAGTTTTACACAGAAATGGACGACCTTCTGGGAGGGCAACACAATGTTGTCTTCCCTGCTGTGGGGACATTGGAGGGGGTAGAGGTGCGCAGACCTGAGACGCTAGGCCATGGCAGCGGTGTGACTGCATTAACTGATGCAGCACGCGGCTCTTCGTCCAGCACATCTTCCACACCAATGTGGTCAACGGTGCCGTCTCGGAAACGCAGAAGGATGGATGATGTGATGCAGTTTCTGCAAGAGGCAGAAGAAGCCAGTCAGCGACGCCATGAAGAGACACTAACACAACTCAGGTCGGCACAGCAGGGCTTTGAGTCATTGATGTCCAGGTTGTTGGACAAGCTGTGAGCTAAATTATCTAAATGGGTTTTTGTTTGTATATAGCTATGCTTTTCAGCTGCTATATTTTTGTCTTTTAGTTTTTTATGGTTATAATATTTGTGTAAGTAATTCAGTTATTTTAATATTTTAATGTGTGCAATTTTATATAACTGGTTGCAGTTCTGTTTCTTAATAAATGATTGTTTTGGAGTTTACCTGAGCCTTTTTTTTAGGTGAGACAATTGAGGAAAATGCTTCTTTGCTGGTACACACAGTATGTACAAACAATCAATGGTAGGAATCAATTAACTGGTCAAGTTATCAGCCTATTTAGCCAGTTAATTAGTTGAAAGATCAGTTATAGTCTACTCATCTTCATTTTCCTGCCTTGGGCAGCCATGTGGGTGTTTCTGATATATCTCTGAAGCACTTATCTATCTACATGTTGTGTAGAAAACAGGCTGTTATCATGATCACTAGCAAACATTTTAGTGACTCGCCCTCGTCTACAATCCCCTGAAAAAGAGGACAGAGTAGAAGGATTTTCTGTACCTGTAGTTCTCTTATGGGGATGTGGCACCCATCAACAGCACCAATGACATCACTGAGACCACAGAGGCAGTGGAACTCCACAGCAGAAGAAGCTTTCTCACAATCCTTTGGCCAGAATGTGAAGGTTGGTCCCCCTGTGGAGATGAAGCTTGGTCCCACTGTGGAGATGAAGGTTGGTCCCACTGTGGAGATGAAGCTTGGTCCCATTGTGGAGATGAAGCTTGGTCCCATTGTGGAGATAAAGGTTGGTCCCATTGTGGAGATGAAGGTTGGTCCCATTGGGGAGATGAAGTTGATGGTGATGAAAATGTTCAGGTGTTAAGTATAATGTATGTACAAGAGGGATCAATAATTGTGTGGGTCCAAGTGGTTATTCTTAATGGCATTCTGTATTTGCAGTCAGGGCAAATTGAAGTACGGTTAGTTTCAAATCTCCCTTTTATAGCAGAGATCATTGAGAAGGTTGTATTCAATCAACTCAGCAATTTTGTGACCTCAAGCGGTCTCAGAGAAATTTCAGTCAGATTTCCGACCTCACCACTGTACTGAAATGGCCCTGATTAAAGTTATAAATGATAGACAGCTGAATACTGATTCTGATAAAATAACGGTTCTAGTTCTACTAGATCTCATTGCAGCCTTTGACACTGTAGATCATAGAACACTTATATATAGGCTAGAAAATTGGGTAGGACTTTCCGGGACAGTCCTTGATTGGTTCAGATCTTATTTAGATGGCCGGAGATACTTTGTCACCATTGGTAATCATGAATCTGATAGGGTGGCTATTATATGCGGAGTTCCACAGGGATCAGTTCTCGGACCGTTTATGTTAAATCTTTATATGCTACTTCTGGGCCAAGTTCTACAGAACAACAACATTAACTACCACAGCAATGCTGATGATACTCAATTATAAATGGCCCTCGACCCGTATGACAACAGCTCAATAGACTCTGTGTCACTGTATAGAGCACATATTATTGTGTTTGGCAACAAAAATAAAAGAAAAAGTATCAGTAAAGAGATGTATTCTCAGGCCCTTAAAACCAGGGATCAAGTGCGTAATCTCTGTGTTCTGAAAGATTCAGACCTCACCTGAGTATTTCTACCTTGAATGGCCATAACAGTCATATTGACCATATACATTACAGACGCTGTATCATTTGCAAATGTTTCCCGCTCTTGGACAGGCCTCACCGTTGCCTAGCAACAATTTGTTCTAGTTGTTTGTTTAGTCTATTGCAAAGCTGAAACCTAGCTTCAACTTCGAGCTAAAACCAAATTGAAAAATGAAAAAGAGAATATCAGAACAATGTCAGCAAGAAGAATGACTACCACAGAGGCTTTAGCCATGCTTCCGAGCCCTGATGAGGCAGAGTCTGATGGAGGAGCAGGTTCCGATTGTGATGTCTCCTGGTCTCTTGAAAGTTCACCTGACACTTGCTCTCAGAGTGATTCAGACATAATTCCCCTGTGTAAAAAAAGCCAGCTGGACAGTTCCAATTCTGCATCCACTGTCATTCAATCTGCTAATGTTTCATGTACCCTAGGCTGCGATCTTTACGCGATTTCATGAGTTTCTTAGTCGGTACATAAGCTAATATTAGCCCTGATAAAACAGATACAGTCCCCTCCAAAAGTATTGGAACTGCGAGGCAAATTCCTTTGTTTTTGTTGGTCACTGTAGACATTTGGGTTTAAGATCAAAAGATGATAATGAGACAAGAGTTCAGAATTTCAGCTTTCATTTCTTGGTATTTCATGAAATAAAACAAACAAATTAGGCTATAATTTATTGGCGACAGTGAAAAATCCTGGCTTATCAGCAGTGCCAACCATAACAGCACTCAGCCCAGCAGTGGATGAAGCTGTCCCACTAAATCCACCTATTGCAGAGCAGCAAGAAACAATGAAAGACGCCACAGTGTGGACTGTTATACCGTCGGGTGAAGATAGAGGAAGGCGACAAAGTCAAAATATCATGACAGCAGCTCCAGGCCCCACATAGAAAATGCCCTCACTGCTCTCCTGTGTTTGGTTGATGATGGCATGTTGGAGCACATCAGGGACTGCTCTGTGTAAGAGCCACAGAGTGAAGGAGGACAGCTCAAGGGATGGAGGACAGTGGATGAACGAAAGGCCTTCATTGCTCCTGTCTACATTCGTGGTGCGCAGGGATGGATAAAGAATGGACTTGGAGGCCTTTTGGTCAGCGGACTGTGGCTATGCACATATGTCCCAAAATAGATTCCAGGAAATCACGCGATTCCTGCGTTTCGACAAAAAGGAGACCTGACGCACATGTCTGCGTGAGAACCAGTTTGCCCTGGTGACGGGAGAGATTCATCCAGCACAGCATCGCTTGCTACCAGCCCGGTGCCAACATAACTGTTGATGAGCAGCTCTTCCCGACAAAAGCAAGGTGCAGTTTCATACAGTATATAGCAAGCAAGTCTGATAAATTTGTTATACAGTTCTGTCTCGCTGCTGACGTCGATACCAAATATATGGTGAACGGTGTGCCATATCTGGACAGAGACGAGACACAGAGGCCAGGTCAGCAACTAGGACACAGTGTGGTGTTGAAAATGGCTGAGCTTTACCTGGGGAAGGGGAGGAACATCACCACTGACAACCTTTTAGCTTCCTTCAAACATTCGTTGAAATGTCAAAGCAAGCCTCGATCAGAGAATTTCATTCAATCTCCTGATTAAAAATGACCATTATTTTGCATGAGTCTGCGGAAGACAAAGTATTAACGTAGCTTAAAAATAAATGACTTCAATAAGCATGCTGTCACACAAAACCTAAACTAAAACTAGATTCATAACTGATAGTGATGTCAGATTATCAATTTTACACAGGGTACGTAGCTATCGTTTATGTGCAATATATGGGAAGCACTTGTAAATAACTTGGCTTGGAGGAAATCCCTGGTGCCTGTCAGCAGTGACGCTGACGGAGGGGACAACCGGTAACATTGTCCCGGGCCCAGGCCTTGGGGGGGCAATTTGGTTGGCTTAAATATAATTATTTATTAGTCAATCAATCTTGGTATTTAGTACAATCTCGCTAACACATTTAACAATAAACATTTATGACGTGTTTTATTGCTATTTATAAATCTTTTAGGCCCGTGGCCCGTTTGGGTCCTAAACATTACATTTTGTCCCGGGCCCTGGGATTCCTGTAGGCGTCCCTGCCTGTCAGTAGTGATTGACATCTGCAGCCGACTTTGAAAAAAGCATGAGATTGTTACAGATCCCAGAGTTGGGACTGGTGTAGCCGTTTAAAATCTGTAAAACAGAACAAATAATGAGGCGGGAAACATGACTTGCTTTTCCAAAGTCTACACAATTATAGTTTATTACTCATTGCAATGCATACTGTCTTTTTCCACTTTTTTTTTAAATGTATCTTCAGTATGCCATGAAATGCATGTTTATTATTTCTCAAAACAAAAACAAAATTAATTTAACACACCAAAAGCACAAAATGCAAATACACAAACTATATTTCAAATGTTTACCTAAAACAGAGACTTAGATCTACACAAACAAACACCCTTTAAATTAGTGTTGCCCGTTATAGTCCAATAAGAGACTTTAAACCACTTTGATGTATACTGGCTTAAACCCTTACTCATTATCATACCTACAGTATAGGTTCAATAGCATCCATTCAGAAGAAAGGGTGGGACGATTGCTAATAACTTCAATTTATTTACTCAATATGAACAGCAACCTAAGTGGTAAACAAAACTAGTAAGCAATTGACAGTTAGCAACCAACTGAAGCCCGGAAATGGCAAACGGATGATAGCTAGACTACCTGGCTAATCGCTAACCGGCACTAGCTAACGACTAACCATTTTGGTGCAACAATTATAAAGATTAAATACAACACAATTGCAATATTCAGTAAAATAGTAAGCAAGCATGCTTATTTATACAGCACAATTCATACAAAGAAGCAAGTCAATGTGCTCTACATTGAAAATAAAGATTAAAGAAATGCAATAGAACTAAAACAGCCCTCCAGCTTTTGAAAAAAACTTGTCAGTCCTTTTGTGAGATAAAACCCTGTCTATACAGCAGCACAATAACTTTGTTATTCTGAGGTTATTCCTCTGATAGCACCAAAACTTGCATTACAATTAGTAAAAGATTGAACAATTGAAATGTAATAACAAAATAAATCAAAGAGAGAAACAAAATACATCATAAAATTACAGCATTAAAAATAAAACAGAATAAAAATAAAACATTTACTCATGAAGAAATTGAAGATAGTTTTCAATAGTTTTCCTAAACAGATTGTGTTTTGATATTATTTATGTATGTTCATTCCTCATAAGACAGATAGAGGACTGCATATCATCACTACCCAAACATTGGTATTTGATAATTGTCTTTTTGTGAAGTTGGTTAAGTCATAATTACAACAAGTATCCTGTCATGTTTAACAGTGCCATATTTTTTTTAAGGCAGAAACTGTCACTAGTGCCTTCATTGGAGTTGAGTGTTGTGTTACGTTCAGGATATGTTTTGTTGTTAGTATGATGTTAATGCATGACTCATGATATGGACAAGGAAGGACTTTGATTGTTTAAAGGGTTTATAGGGAATTCATTATGCATTTCATTAATATGTCATATTAGGTCTATTTCTGTTGGACACGGGTTAGACGGAGTGTAATCTGATACTTGATGTGCATGGAAAAGATCATAATGGCTGCCATGACTGCATTGCCATACAGCTATGTGTCAGGGAAAGGTGTACACTGCATCTTATTTTCATTTCATTTAAGAAATAAAAAAGAACCTAATAGGCCAGATAATCTTTTATATTATTTTTCTCCGTTTTTTTAACAGAAGAGTTTGGACCTTTTCAGTTAACTAGGAATTGGATTGTACTTTTATTTTGCTAGTTTTATCAACATGCAATTATTATTGGTTACATGTTTGTGCTAAATAAATGCACTCCCCTGACTTGTTTGTTTAAAGACTGTTCATGGATCAAAAGTAGACAGAAGCTAACACAATCAAAACTGCTGTTTGATTGAAACCCAACACGACCTACAGCTAAAAGAACCTGATCGCAGTCAGTCAAGCATGGTGTGGGGAATGTCACGACCTGGGGTTGCTTTTCTTCCTCTGCACTTGTTTAACTGCACAACATTAACAGAACCATGATTTCTGAGATTCTTGGAACAGAACGTCAGGCCATGACTGAAAAAGCTGGTCCAAACAAGACAACAACCCAAAGTATTCAAGCAAACATACGAAAGAATGTCTCAGGAGAAAGATCAGTATTTTGTATTGGCTAATTCCTGACCTTAACCAAATTGGGATGCTGTTGGAAGACCTGAAGCAGTCAGTACTTGCCAGACACCCCTCAAACCTCACCTAACTGGCTAAGTTCAGTAAAGACTGGGCAAAAATCACCAAAAATGTCAAACTGACCAGAGGCTATTGGAGTTGTTTACTCAAGCCATCACTGCTAATGGAGGTACCACGAACTATTGAATGAAGGGGTTCACATATCTGCACATATGAAATTAGCTTTGGTTAAATAATGAATATACAGCATATGTGTCACGTCCTGGCTATGCCCCTGCCATCTCTGCACTGGGCTGGGGCCATAGTCAAGACAGGACAAAAGGAGGTGCCTCTAGGCATCTCTATTTAAGTTTGGGGTCTGCAATTGGAGGCAGGTGTAGATCGTTGCCTCCAATTGGGGAACCCATTTATGTGAATGTTTGCCCACACTCAGTGTGGATCATTATGTTTTTTTGCTTCTGGTTGTCAATACCCAGTCACAGTAAGCTGCTATTGTTTTGGTTTCTTTATTTTCATTAATAAAACATGGATTATTTCCACCGCTACGTCTCTGCTCCTGTGTCCTACTCCCAGCACCATGACAATGTTTGTTCATGCCCTTGATTTTCAATGTCAAACTTGGGTTTACATTAGGTTTTTGATAGATTTACTTTACAAAAAAGAATGACCATCTCTTTAGGGCTCCCTAACTTTAAAGGAACATGTTTTATGATTGAAAAAAAATGCTTGATATCTACAGAGGTAAACACATATTACAAACCCGTATCCACTGAAGCTGGGACACTCAAATGATTTAATGGAACACTTCCCACAGCAAGAGGAGTGAGACTTCTCTCCAGAATGTTTGCGCTGGTTAGCTTTAAGGTTACATAATTAAGAGAAATTCTTCCCACAGTGAGAACCAGAGTTAGGCTTCTCTCCAGTATGTATACGCTGGTGAGCTTTAAGGTTACCTAACTGAGAGAAACTCTTCCCACAGTCCGAACAGAAGAAAGGCTTCTCACCTGTGTGCACTCTCTGGTGACTAGTAAGGGTAGATGATGTAATGAAACACTTCCCACAGTCAGAACAGGTGTAAGGTTTCTCTCCAGTATGTATGTGTTGGTGAGCTTTAAAGCTCCTTAAATGAGAGAAACTCTTTCCACAGTCCGAGCAGGAGTAAGGCTTCTCTCCAGTATGTATGCGCTGGTGAGCTTTAAGACTACCAAATTCTGAGAAACTCTTCCCACAGTCAGAACAAGAGTAAGGCTTCTCACCTGTGTGCACTCTCTTGTGACTAGTAAGGGTAGATGAAGTAATGAAACACTTCCCACAGTCCGAACAGGAGTAAGGTTTCTCTCCAGTATGTATGCGCTGGTGAATCTTAAGGCTACATAACTGGGAAAAACTCTTTCCACAGTCAGAACAAGAGTAAGGCTTCTCACCTGTGTGCATTCTCTGATGAATAGTAAGATCAGATGGTGTAAAGAAACCCTTCCCACAGTCAGAACAGGAAAAAGACTTCTGTCCAGCATGTATGCGCTGGTGAGCTTTAAGTCGATCTGATTCAGAGAAGCTCTTTCCACAGACAGAACATGGGTATGGTTTCTCTCCTGTATGCACTCTCTGATGTCTATGAAGATGAGAAGATGTAATGAAACACTTACCACAGTCAGAGCAGGAGTAAGGTGTCTCACCTGTGTGCACTCTCTGATGGCTATTAAGATCAGATGATCTAATGAAACTCTTCCCACAAAAAGAACAGGAGAAAGGCTTCTCACCTGTGTGCACTCTCTGGTGAATAACAAGCTTACATGATTTAATGAAACCCTTCCCACAGTCAGAACAGGTGTAAGGTTTCTGACCAGTATGTATGTGCTGGTGAGCTTTAAGGTGACCTAATTGAGAAAAACTCTTCCCACATTCAGAACAGAGGAATGGCTTCTCATCCATATGCACTCTTTGATGAGTAGTAAGTTCAATGGATGTAATAAAACACTTTCCACAGTCAGAACAGGAGTAAGGTTTCTCTCCAGAATGTGTGTTAATGTGTCTTTTTAACATTGATTGAGATACGAAAGGTTTTTCACAATGGGGGCAGTGGTAAGACTTCTTTTCACTGTAGTCTTCCTGTTGTTTCTCTCCCAGTGTCTCCATTTCAGGAATCCCATCTGTGTGACAGACATCAGAAAAGGTTAATTATCAAAACATTACATGTATTCCCTCTCAACTTTGTTCTTTACATTTGTTTTTCAACTTCGTTATTTATTCTTTGAAGATCTGCCACACTTGTTATAACAAATAAGAAATTCAGAGATGTTAAAACTCTTGAACTGATCAGAAGTCCTCCCAGAGTTGGAATACAGAACAAACATATCAAGCTCTAAGTCAGGAAAGTACAATGGCTTGCAGGCTAACCTTCAGAAAATGAATCCATTAATAAACTGTCCCATGCCCTTCCACGAATGCGAACACAGTATTCGAAAACTTTAAACTTTTAGTGAAAAATGTTACAGAAACAAATTTGTAGAAAAAAAGCATATTTTTCACAAAAACTGCATTCCCATCTGACTAGATAAACTAATGCAATTCAGATTATTTCTTAAACCTAAAGATAAAAGCCCAAAAAGGACTCTTTGTTCATAACAGTCTCAGTAACAACAACCACAATTGTAACAGTTGTAATAATATTTAACAGGCAATATAAAATTAGATGAAAAGGAATATAGAACATACAAACACACCAAAATGTAAAATAATGTATTACTACATCGTTAATATATATTTTACTTTATTCTGCATATTCTTTCTTATTTCCATTAATGCGTTTATGTTAAGTTTGAATTGCCTTTATGCGCTAGACAAACTTGGTTTGTCTTGCTTTTCCTAAGTCCCTCATGCCTATAGTACAGTCATATTTACAGATTATGAATAGTCATTATAACTTTGGTGACTAGCATCTTGACCAGCTAACAGGTCTTACATTGACTAGAGAAGATAAATAAACCAGTGGTTGTGGGTTGAGCAGTCCCTAATTATGTCAGAGCCTGCTCTTCTAAAGGAACTGGGCTCTGGGCTGAGATGCAAAAGTGCTGTCAAAATTTCTTCACTGGCCTTCGGCGTTTTCTGATTTTCAGGGTTTTAACATGTTAAATTGAAGACTATTTAAGACCTTTTTAAGAATATTATAAGCACAATTTAAGAACAATTTCACATCCTTACCGGCAAACAAATAATGAAGGATATTATGTAAAATATATAGGACAATAGATATGACATGTTGCCTGTTACTGATGGGCCCCACACAACCCGTCTATACCTCCTGCTAGGAGTTGCCCATGTGACTGTCATAGGTCCTAAGATTAGGCACAGTGACCATGGGTTGGAACATAACATACAAGGCTATTTTGTAGGATAAACCTTTCTTATTGGAGAGGATTGGACTGTGTAATGGGTATGAACACTGACCACCTATGCGTCCAGACATAAAAGACTTAACTTTGTAACTGCAGGAGAACATGTAAGAACTACTTCCTGATGATGATGATGATGATGATGATGTAAGAACTACTTCCTGATGATGATGTAAGAACTATGGTCAACATCGTGGACTCATGCTGAATAAAGAAGGTTCTCCCCTGACGTCTGGGGTCATTCATTTTGTTCATGTATCAAAAATGGACAGAAACTAATCAGAATTGTGGGAACGCAAGAGTATTGTCCACAATCTCAATGTTCTGGAGCTCAGCAAACTTTTACTTGTAGCCTCTCCTCAGACCATTTGACTACGTTATGAACTGGGCCATCCGCCTGCCAGTCTTGCCCCCAGCCTCTTCTGCAAACCTGTCTGTGTCTCTGGCAAGACTTTCAGAAACCTCTTGGATGGTTTTTGGGAAGCACTAACCATTTTGAGAGGCATTTCAATTAGTTAAAAAAATACCCTGTACCTCACCTGCATATTCGCAGATAAATTTTAGCATACAATTCATTGTGGTCAATTTCACTTTGTGATTATTCCAATCAAATATTACCCAAATATTTCATATTAAAACTCAAAGAATAAACATCCCCATATAAAATGTGTAAAGAGCTGGGTTTATTTTCACCAGACTACACTTATTCAAACTTAATCCATTCATTATTTTTTTATTACCCCCACGCTCTTATAACCAACATATCTAAATCTGTCTCATTGCAAAACCTGGCAACAGATTTGGAATTGTTAAAAACGTTGGCAAGCTTTCCTTAGACATTTTATTTATAGAATGTCATTCCACAGAAAGATGGGTCAATGTGTGGCACGTTCACTAATCTAACCAACTGAGTCAGCCATTCAGATGTCCAAGCCACCAGAGAGTCGCTAGAGCACAAGGACAAGGGAATCCCTGCTGACCATGCCCCCCCCCCTCTGGATGATGCTGGCCTATTTACAATACCCATGGGTCTTCCCAGAAACTTGTCATCTAGGGGCATAGATTAGGCTAAAACCTAGACTGGACAGGAGATTAAAATATTCAATAATTTTTCCCTTTGAGATGACACATTTTTTTTGTTGACAAAACAGAGAATACTGACAGACAGCAAGAACAAATCATCCACCATTTCATTAGTGAAAACTACAAATGACAAAATGATACCAGTTCTTACCTTGATTAAGTAAATCCACCTCTCCATTTGTAAGGACAACTGCATCTTTCTCCACATCTTTAATGGTAACATTCAGTCCCTGTGTTTGTCTTTTATCTTCCTGCTTCACCGATGTCATCTCTGTATCCACCAATGAACACTGAGCTCCACTGTAATAATCTGCATCCAGTGGTTCTTGTTTGGGCTCAGTATCCACCAATGAACACTGAGCTCCACTGTCACAATCTGCATCCAGTGGTTCTTGTTTGGGCTCAGTGTCAACCAATGAACACTGAGCTCTACT
The DNA here is from genome assembly GCA_016801105.1 of Esox niger. NCBI lineage: Eukaryota > Metazoa > Chordata > Actinopteri > Esociformes > Esocidae > Esox > Esox niger. The sequence continues at coordinate 18,866 of JACXGJ010001408.1, read as the reverse complement.
GTCACAATCTGCATCCAGTGGTTCTTGTTTGGGCTCAGTATCCACCAATGAATACTGAGCTCCACTGTCACAATCTGCTTCCAGTGGTTCTTGTTTGGGCTCAGTATCCACCAATGAACACTGAGTTCCACTGTCACAATCTGCATCCAGTGGTTCTTGTTTGGGCTCAGTGTGGAAGGAGAGCAGCAGGCTGGGTTTGTCCTCCCTCTGTTAAAATAAAAACCCAATCAGACAGAGATGATGGGCGTGAGAACCTCAACAGATAAGTGCTGACCAACTCTGAACATTGACAATGGACAGGCCATGGCGCTGGGCCCATTACTGATGGGCCCCACAAACTGTCCCCACACATCCTGTAAGAAAATATTGCACTCATGCTGATAAACTTCCCTGACTTCCGGTGTAATTACTTTAATCGTGAATACATTTAAACGTTTCTAATACTTCTTGGAAATTGTGAAGTTGCTCACCTGAGAAACCAAAGCATGCGCTGTGTGACCCTTTCTTTCGGAAGGATACAACATCGAGTGGAAGCATCTCGGTCATATCTGACAGCTATTGTAAAGCTAAACTGTACATAGTTTTAACGTGCTCATATAAAATATTTCCAAATCAATAATAACAATACAAAAGCCAACAATATATAAAAGCAGGCAATTTCCCTCTTCCTGAATAGTTTAACATTGGTTTAAGGTGTATAGGTGATGTGGTCAGAGTTGTTGAGAATCCATCGCGACGTGCCTCGGTTATGTTCGGACTGACAACTGTCGCCATAAATGACTCCTGCCATTTAAAAACGCGTTGTACGTTTTTCTTTCATAACGAGTCTGTAGCTTACATTTTTTGCGAGTTACTGAGCTTTCAATGACTGGATTAACGAACGACAAAACCATCTTTTCCACGGTCCCTGACGCACAAAATCTGGAGAAATCGCACAAAAAGGGTGCAATGTTTAACTTTAAAGAACAATTATTTCCCTAATGTTCCTCATTAAAGGAACATTATTCGTGATACTGTCAACTACTACGAACAGATCCATAAATCAAAGCTGTACTGTAAAGTTAGATGTACTACAAAACAATATTTAAAAACGCCGAGTATTTATATAGTACTGAACAAAAGTAACGTTCTTAAATCACTTACCATTTTAGCTACTCTGATTTCTGCTCGTATTTCACCAAATGTTCCTGATGACTAGAAAACTAAACCAACCGCTCAAAAAACTGCACTCGGGACAGTTCTTGATTCTTGTTGTTCCGTCTTTTCCCTCGCCTTCCTCTTCCGTTAAATTAATGGCTGATCGCATCCATTGAAGCGGCATACACCGCCACCCACCGTACGGGAGTCTCGTACCAATTGTTCGTCTACTTCTGTGGATTTAAAATTGCGGTTTGCAACCAAACTTTAATGTGCATTACTGCCCCCTACTGCATTACTGCGTCCCCGAAATTCCCTAGGAAAATGAATACATTATTAAATACTACATCCCCTTATGACTTATTGAACAGCTTAAGCCTAATCAGTGAGAACTTGGTTCTTTAAAACCATTATTCCTTCATTTCATGCAGCACAGATAGACCCAATCAGTGGTGGTTTTAGAGATTTGGGGGCCCTAGACGGACCCTGGTTGAGGCTCAACATCATCTATTTTCTACCTCATTGTCCTTAACAAAGCCTCACCAGTAACATTTACCCCCCTTCCTTCTATATTGTTCAATGGAACAGCCACTTTCCATGGACACTAGCATTGCTGCCCCTTTCAGTAGGGTAAATCAATACGTTTAAAAATAATGTGAAGGGAACATTCTCCCTTATTATCTACAACCACAGTGAAGCACAAAGCATTTAGCCATTCTGATCAAGCAGCTAGCAAGTGTAGAGTTTCTTCATCATGATCAAGTGCTTTTATATACCTTCCTTTCTCACTGTCCTGCACCTTTTCTTAACTGTCAGCTGGGAGGACCACATATACCTTGAACAGACATATTCAGAGGGATAAAAATATCATCCAGTATTACTCCTAAATCCCATGTACTGTTGAGGGCAAATCAATGGCACACACACCTTCGGTGATAGAAAGAAGTGGCTCATCATTATGTAGAGGCACATTCCTTCCACTTCCACGTAGTCTTTTCTGTACCCATCCATCTTCCAATTCGAACATCTCCACGTTCTACCTGTGATGTTTGGTCAAAGGATGGTCACTGCCTGCACAGCACACTGGGGTTTGTCCAGTCCTCTAAGTGGCCATGGAGGTGCTGGGTGGAATAGGTGGACGGGGGACCAGAAGATAAGGTATGCACGGGATAATTAATCATTATTATTGGATACATTACTTGGCTGACAACTACCGAGGTTAACTGTGACACACATCCTTCCAAACTTCCTCGATCATTTGATAATTTTACTGTTCATACTGGCGTGACTCCATATCGAACTACATGTTTCACAGTTTGTGCAAAACAAAAAATACATAGTTGCATTGCAACAATGGATGGAGTCCTCCAATATGGTGAGTATTGGAAAATGATCAGGTAGGCGGCACACACACACACACACACACACACACACACACACACACACACACACACACACACACACTACATGAAAACATGATTAAAGTTTGATAAGTACAATACTGACAACGTGTTACTAAACCATAGTGGTATAGTCTGCCCATTCAAACATCTCCTGGCAACACGTAAGTCAAGACATCCTCAAAAGCTCTTGCAATGTCACAGCAGAGAACAGAACATTGCATTATAACCCAACAGCGCTAAACCGGGGTTCAATATTAATCAGCCTCCCAGACAACAACTGGAGCAAGAATGTACTTAAAAGTTGGAAAGAGTTTTCGCACTTTTCCAGAAAGCTCCTTTAGCCTCCAACAGAATGTGCCTGAGAGGGCTGGTTGAGGAGAGAGAGTTAATGACTGCGGTACAGACACACTCTGCGTGGCACAGACCCCCCCCGACAGGCATATCAGTGGGGGGCCAGAGGCCTCATTGTTCCAATCATTCCCTCTGTACGCTGTCATCTCTCTGATCCCTAACGTCATACCTCAATGTCTGCCCACGGCGGCCATCTCCCAACCTCCTCTCTCATCCGTGCACCCCCCTCCTCTTCACATCAGTTTCCCAGCAGAGGCAGCTAGCTGCTTTTGCTCCCATACCATGTCTCCTCCCTCCATGGCTCTTCTACCTGTACCTTGTTGTTATGGCAGCAGCGGAGTGAGCAGACTACCCTGGGGCTGATGGGGTGTGCGAGCACAAATCAGAGGGACAGCGTGACCAAAACAACTGACTGACTGATTGGGAAGTTCCTCCGGACATGAAGACAGTCCAGTCAAGCCCATCTAACTGTAGGCGAGCCCCCCCATATCCTCCAAAAAACCCTCGCTCCCCCTGAAACGGTATGAGATTGAAACCCTCCTGCGGCTCTATATTTCGATTCTGAAGACTTCATGGAAAAGAGGGTAGTCAGTTCATTGGTGGGTTATAAGGTCACTGCATAGCTTGAGGAATTGGGACGGAAACTGACAGAAGTGTACAGTACCTGACCTTGTCAACGCATCCCATCTCAAAACACCTAGAGTGCATAGTACAGAGATGATGAAATTCCCCACTGGCATCGCCCCAAAAGGCAAAATGAGCCAGTCACAAGGACATTTTCTAAGTCCACCAAAAGGAAATAAAGCTTGAGGAGAAATATTGGTTAAAATAATGGTTAGGACTGAACGTCAGAATTTTATTCCTTTCAAACTTTAGTTATTTCGAGTCTTTGGACCCAATATGGATGAGGCAGGATAGTGGATTGTTCCTGAGTGTTAGATGTCTGGTAACTTTCAGGGGTTGACTCACGATATCGGCTCAATTGCTTTTGACACGGCTTAGTAATAAAGCTAGAAATGGATACCTTTCGTTTTGGACCAAAATGGAATCGAGAGAATTAAGTGCAAAAATGAAAAAAATGAGTGTCAGGAGACTGTCGGGCAACAAAGAGAAATCAAGATGTGCTATGTAACTAGAGCTCAAATTTCAAAGAGTTGGGCTAGAGACCAGACAGACACAAATAAAGCAGAAGGGGAAAACAGAAGTGGAAGAAACAAGCTGCTGCCCACACTAATCCCTCCGTGGCAATATGGCCCCCGAATGTAGTGCGCTCCCCCGAATGCAGTGCGGCCCCCGAATGCAGTGCAGCCCCCGAATGCAGTGCGGCCTCAAACTATAAAGCCACCTGAGCAATAACATGCCTTATAACTACATGACAGGACCCCATACCATAAACTCTCGTCCAGTGGAGTGGAAGCACCCTGTCAAGGTTCATCATCTCTAGGCACAAAGGATGTTGGCAGAAAGACAGTAATTTGGGAGTGGAGTCATCCCAAAACAAACGTCCAACTCCGGTCAGGTAACAGGTTTTAAACACCAGTCAAATGTCAGCCAGAGACCCCACCAGTGCCTCTACTCCCCTTGTGCATGTTAAGGCTCATACCACGTTTTGAAAGAATGTCTCTTCTAGATATACTTGCCATGACATTTTGTTAAGAACTACTTCAACGTGCAATCACTCAGTGAAATCAAGTAGTGGAGAATATTTAGTATTTTTTATTTTCTATGAAGTATCTTTCTTTTACTGAAATATGACACTTAGGTAGGCCAGGACGCCCCACAACCAGGACGCCCCACAACCAGGACGCCCCACAACCAGGACGCCCCACAACCAGGACGCCCCACAACCAGGACGCCCCACAACCAAGACGCCCCACAACCAAGACGCCCCACAACCAAGACGCCCCACAACCAAGACGCCCCACAACCAAGACGTCCCACAACCAGGACCATGTTAATTTACCATAGTGATCCAAAGAACGGGAATGAAACGACAAACTCCATACAATAACAAGACACAGCCCTTTAAAAATCTCCCCTATCGATCCCTCCACTGAGATTTGATACTTAGAAAAACACTCTTCTTTGCACAAATAATATCGGAAAAGGACTCAATATATTTTGCTACTGTATCCTAATGATTTTAAAGTGGTTTGTATATAAATGGGGAGTCAGCATATTGATCAATAAAGACCTAAGGGCAACACTGCCCAATAACAGTGTCTCATATCCATAACAGAGTCGTATTCTGTGGTACAGCTCCCAAACTGCAAGGATCTAGCTGGCTTACAGGTTTGGATAAAATAAAATCATTAAAAAATCATATTATTAAATAAGATATTAAAATAATTCATAAGTTAAATCTGTGAAAACTTAAAATCATAGAAACTGGACACTGATGGGGATAATGTCATAGTAAATGTCTTTAAAAATGTTTAAGGAGACTAGAACACCTTCCTTATTTCTGATATCAGGACAGGAGTAGGGAGAGAGTAGAGAAAGCAGGAGTTTATTGGGCTCTTGCCAGGAATGAACAGTATTACTTACAAATTGTTGTGGGAGTTATTATTAAAAACAGCAAATAAGCTTCATCAGTGGGCATTTAGGTGTCATTTATCAAAGCTAGGTGCCAGGCCAGGCCTCTATGCAGCCATTAGAAAACCATCTGCCAGTGAGTAGGGAGACGGCTCCATTGGCACTGGCAGCCAGAGAGGGACGCGCACGCACGCACGGTCGCACGCACGCTCGCACTCACTCACTCACTACATACACACCCACACTACATACACACAGGGCACAGGCCCAGAAGACCGTTTACAGTGATTGATATGAACCATTACAGACAACAAGGAAAAGGCGGGCCACAACCACTCACTGCTTTATAATCATTTGTTAAGCATCTCCCCCAGCCGTTACCAGCCCCATCCCCTGACCCTACCCAGCCCGTACCCAGCCCCTACCCTGCCCCTACCCAGCACCAAAGCAGACCCTACCCTGCCCCAATCCAGCCCCTACCCAGCCCCTACCCTGCCCCTACCCAGCCCCAAAGCAGACCCTACCCAGCCCCTACCCTGCCCCTACCCAGCCCCAAAGCAGACCCTACCCTGCCACAATCCAGCCCCTACCCAGCCCCAATCCAGCCCCTACACAGCCCGTACCCAGCCCCTACCATGCCCCTACCATGCCCCTACCATGCCCCATCCCCAGCCCGTACCCAGCCCGTACCCAGCCCGTACCCAGCCCGTACCATGCCCCATCCCCAGCCCATATCCAGCCCGTATACAGCCATAACCCAGACCCTACCCAGCACCTACAATACAGAATTTAGACAGCACGTACCTACAGATAAGATGGCATTATACTACTATAGTATTATGATATAAATTGTGATAGCACCTGACACTACATGAAGTGGTAGTGAGAGTTTCATGTACTAACACAGTGTAACAAGTAGACAGTAAAGTAGAGCGCCAAATGCCTCCAAGTCTAAACATGGGGAAATATTACAGTTTAATGGAGGCCGGGATGATTTATCACTGCATGGAAGGTCAATGTAATTAGACTGCTTTAAAATTGGATTTCCACCAGCCTTTGGGGACCACTTTTTTATACAGTACTGTACATGCTGTCACTGGAGCCAATGTGGTGGTGCATTAAATTACTCTGGAATACTGTCCTGTAAATAAGAACTTATTAAAACCCTAAACAACAGGGAAGAAGCACAGCAAGAAATCTAAGCATATCAGCTGGGTCATGAGTAGATTTAAAATGGCCAGTGATACTTTGGGAAATCCTGTGTCATGTAGGGTGTTGCATCCACTTGGCCAAAGGTGTAGCAATAGCCAAGCCTCTTTTGGAGAGAATCATCTGAACCCTTTTATATAGATCTGGGAATAGTTATGGAAGAATATTTAACGAATTCTGCTAGGTAGTTGCTAAAACCAACCAAGCCTGACGTGGTGTGCACAAACATCAACAACGCTTAGTTACAAAGAATAAATGTAAAGAACACATTTTTTTTTGTATTGTACAAGTAGCCACCTTCCAGCAGAAGGCTATGTTATCAACTGATAATGGTTATTTAGAGTCTGTTGAGACCAGGCTGTGTTTAGCAGCATTACCTTTCAACAACTATTAGCCTAATAGAAAGAGAAAACCTCCCCTGGTGGGTGTAATATGGGTACATTCAGAATTAAAACAATCTGACCACATGGCCGTATGACATTGAAACCGCACAGAGTGATTGTTACTGTTCAAAACATTGCAGTCAACATCAGGCAGGAACATTCTCACTGTACACGGTCATCTGGGTTGTTATGGAGGTTTCGGGTAGAACCAACTGCCCATCTATAAAGGAGCTAGAGTACCATCAATGAGTGAATGACTAGCAGGATGTCATGGGTAATCTAATCGGTAGACATTTTACTGGTATCGAGTCAGGCTCCAGTCGTCGAGTGCCGCCTGCAGTTTCAATGGATCCTGGTTGTCCCCTACCATCAACAGTCCATATTGGACAAAACCAATGATGGCATGAGACACGGACAGGGAAAAATTGCACTAGGATTGGACTGATCCAAAGGCCTTTAGGAAAAATGTAAAATCAGAAAACCACCATTGAATTGACTGTGTAGAAAGAGTTACTGTCTGCAAGGTACAAGATCCATCTTGTTGCCTGTCAATGGTGTTATTGAAGGCTGTTGTCTCCTCTCTACTGCATATTGACCATGACAATATAGTGTATAGCACTGTGTGTGTGTGTGTGTGTGTGTGTGTGTGTGTATACACATGTCATGAGAGATAGTACTGGTTACTGTAAACAGATCAGTCATACCTGAGAAGAGGCTGGAAAATCACAGTAATGTTCCTGGCTCCGGGTTTACACACAAACTTCATCTCCCCTCCTTCAATCAGGTTATCGTCTGCACCGCCTGGAACGAGACAAAGGAAAATGGAGACTGATACAAAAAACTGACACGGATGGAGATGGGCTGACATGGTGCTTCAGTCAGTGAGCTAAGATAAGAACAACATCGACAGGATCAATTCTCTGATTAAACAAACGGTTCCCACATTGAGAGTATATCAGACTCAGCGAAAATCGATTCAAAATGGCCACCATGTGTTTCTAAAATGCAATGTTCTGAGGGCCATGTTTTTCAGTTAGTAGGCGTGGAACAGAGCCGCCCCCCTCGTCCTGTTATGGAGACATCATCCAGAATCACCCTCCCACAGACTCCCGCGTCCATGTCCCTGTGTCAGAGCATGGGTGAATGCCCGAGACGACGGGGTTAATCACAAAATCATCGCTGTGTAAGTCATTCAGACTGGGGGCGGCGTGAAACCAGGAGAGACGTGGGCCACAGAGACTGTGGTGGGGGGGGGGGCGTGGGGGGAGGCATCAAGAGCACCACAGCTCCTCATTATCTCCAGTCAACCTGAAGTAATCGATATAATTGACAGGGAAGGAGCTGCGGTCCTTTGTCAATAATAAGAATAAAATAAAGCCAGAGAAGGGCGCGCCACGCACACCCCAGTGGGTCGGTTAATATGAATAACAATGATCACAGGCCCAGGTGTTTCGCCCATCCACACACAGTGGTATTCCAGTTGGCGCCTGTCTTTTGGCTTGACCATGTGGTATTGGGCCCTTGGCGTTTTATGGCTTATAGTCTAGAGGCTAATGGCTACTAGTAGCTTTCAGCAGAGTTTCAACCTTTAAACTTACAGTGTAACTCAGACACACCAACTGAGGGCAGTTTGTTTGACCTGGCTTTGACTGGCATTCAAACGATCTTCGCAACTTTGTCCCTTCTGGCTAGCGTCTCTGATATTCTCCTGATATGTGTAATGAAACCAGCTCCAATGTAAAGCATGGGGGACAACTCCTCTCCCATTCCCCGTCCATCCATCGCCCATACTCATTACTGAGACAAGAGACGCTTTTATTCCATTCAAAAGCTTTTAGATGAATTTTCTCTGCTGTTTCGATGAAAATTAATTTGTCTGGAAACAGCGACTGGTTGCAAAGTAGAAAGATAGCCCAGGTTCCAATTGTCTTTTTCTCTCTCCCCCTTTCTCCTCCCACTTTTCTCTCTCTCTCTCCCACTGCCTATCTCCATCTCTTCATACATTCTTAGTTGCCAATTTTATTAAGACTCAATTACACCAGAAAAAAACAAAGCTGCTGCCACAGAAATTACACAAAGCAAAGGAAAATAGTTGGGAGAAAGGAGAGAAGAACCAAAAGGGAAAAAAGTAAACTTATTTTCTGTCATCATTAACTTCTTTGAGATGTAATTCAACAAGTCACAATACAGGATCAAAGTGTCAGTCAAAGATCCAGTACCGTTTCAAATATGAATTTACCACAACAATTTACCCATCAACTCACCACGACATATTCCCATCAATTCACCTCGACATTTACCCATCAATTCACCCCGACATTTACCCATCAACTCACCCCGACATTTACCCATCAACTCACCCCGACATTTACCCATCAATTCACCCCGACATTTACCCATCAATTCACCATAACATTTATCTATCAATTCACCATAACATTTATCTATCAATTCACCATGACATTTATACATCCAGCCACCCCTCCGTTATTATCATACCAGTCACCAACCTTAAGGTAAAAAGATCACCTGTGTAATCCAGGGGTCATTTCCAGTACACATACACACAAAAATATATAGTTTTGAAAAATATGCTGTAAACCAGTCCTGACCAGTTCACCAGTGCTGCTTGGTGAGTTGCCACAGAAGCAAGCTGTTGTTTTTAGGTGTATCAAAGCTAAAACAGTGATCTCCTTCAAATAGCAGTATACCAGCCTACACCATAACCAACAAATGTTAAAACCAGCGCCATGATCTGTTCTACCGCGTCACCACTAAGGGGCTAGCATGTGAGCAGCGCCACACCCACCATGGCCTTTCTCACTGGGTCTACACCATCCCAGAATAACACAACCCATCCAGTAAAGTGGAGTGTAATAGCAAGGGGAATTCCGTGATAAATTGTTTTCCCTTTTTTCCTGTGCCACCAAATATTTAGGAAAAGGCTTCGGCAATTGGTGGTAAGCAGGATTGGATTGGGCTTCTCAATTTAAATGAGGCCAAAAAGAATTTAATTGTGCAAATAAAACATATTGTTTACCAGAATAAATAGATAAGAAACAGGCCTGGTTCTTAAATGGAAACTGGAAAGACTGGAAAAGTTGTGTAATTATTAAAAAAATACCTGGTGGAACACCTCACAACTAATTAGGTTAATTGGTCAGTAAAATTACTGGGTATTAAAAGATCATTCCAGAGAGCATGGGTCTGTCAGAAGAGAGGAGGGGGAGGGATGTATTTTCTGGGAAAGCCTGGCTTATTTCAGCAAGACAATGCCAAACCACATTCTGCACATATTATAACAGCATGGCTGTTGTAAAAGTGTCTAGGTGCTAAATGGGCCTGCCTGCAGTCCAGACCTGTCACCCATTGAAAACATTTGGCGCATTATGAAATGAAAAATCCAACAGAGAAGACCCTGAACTGTTGATCAGCTGACATCCTATATATCACTTTCAAAACTACAGCAATTGGCCTTCTAGGTTTCTGAAAACTTACAGAGAATTGCTGAAAGAGGTGATGGAACACAGTGATAAACATGCCCCTGTCCCAACTCTTGAAACGTACTATAAACGTATAAATGCATTATTCCAAAAACAATAACATTTCTCAGTTTCAAAATTTGCTATGTTGCTTTGTACTATTTTTTATTAAATATACGAATAAATGATTTGCACATAATTGCATTCTGTTTTCATTTGCATTTTTCAAAGTGTACCACCTTTTTTGGAAACAAGGTGGTAGATCTTCCTGTTAAATGTGTTTCATACTTTCAAATGGCCTTCCGCCAATCTACGATTTGAATTAAAAGGTACTTATGGGCTCGGAACGTATGGACTGGAATCAAGCCCACATTTTCACTGACTAAAAGAGACATTTCAGATTCAACTGGATGCAGTGTGGAAAGTGTGATGGTCTCCAAAACACTAACTGGTGCAGGACGAGTTACACTAACTGATATCCGATCTCCTTATTACATGGTTCTGAATAAAAGTTGACTCGAGTCCAGATAGTCACTTGTCCGCAATATTGGCACTCGAGTCCAAGTCCTGGATTCAGTTACTACAGCACAACGACACTGGTACCTCCAATCCCAGCGACCAATTACATTTCATGCTCTAAACATCTGCATCGGTGTCAGACACGAGAGGGAAAGGGCGACCCGATGGTCCTTGGAGCCCCGGACGGCGCTGCCAACTTGGCATGGCTCTGGTGCATATTTAATGAGGAGCGTTAATATTCATGGCGGTTCCTTTTCAGTGCCACTCGGCCGAGACGGGACGGCTCTGATAGCCGGTTGGAGGTTAGGGAGTTAGTGAGGGACAAAAACAATGGACAGAGAGGGAGGGAGTGTGGCCGCGGGTGAGTGGGTGGGTGGGTGGGTGTGTGAGTGGGTGGGTGTGTGCGTGGGTGGGTGTGTGCGTGGGTGGGTGTGTGCGTGGGTGGGTGAGTGGGTGGGTGGGTGTGTGCGTGGGTGTGCCGGCGTCTATCCCCCGGTGGTAGAGGCTGATCCAGGATTAGCAGCAGGGTGTGTCTGTCCTCTGCAACCCGGGGGGAGAGAGGATGCGGATGGAAATGAAGTAGCACCAACAGCACATTATACATGCAACCCCCCCACCCCCCACCACAACACCTAACACATCTGCAGTCACTATAATCAGCAGAAAGCACGCACGTAGGTACCCACGCACGCGCACACACACACACACACCCCAACACACACACACCTCAACACACACACACACCCCAACACATACACATACACCACAACACCAAGGCCCGCCCACACAGCGCCTTCCACAAACTCCACAGCCCACATGTAATCAACCCAGTCAGTGACTTAGCGAAATTGCATTAGCCACACATTCCTGGGTCTGATTAGAAACGGTTTGATCCTGTGATTTATTGTGTCCATGGCTGGATCTAGAGGGGGAGAGAAAGCACGGGCAAACTAGACTTCTATAACCCCCCAAATCTCTGAAGGCCAATGTATGTGTCTGTCTGCGTCTCTGTGTGTGTGTGTGTGTGTGTGTCTGTGTGTGTGTGTGTCTGTGTGTTGGTGTATTCAGAATGTTTCCGAAAAAAAGAGACCAGTGAGCAGCAACGAGAGTTTGTGTGTTAAACTATCACAAAACCATAGATATCCAAACATTAATAATCCCTACTTAACAAGCGTGTGCCTGTTCCCACGTACACGTGTGTATCTGTTGTTGCAGTTCCTGAGGAAACGCACGGCTAATCCCTCAGTGTCAGGGACATGGCTGTTAGCTAGCAGGCTAGCAGGCAGATAGTCTGTCTGTCTGAAAGGTCAATGCAGGATCAAAGATGCCTCAGATCTCCGGTAACAAGATTGTCAAGGTAACGGACAACGACAGACCACTAATTAAAGCCACTGCAGACCAAAGCCGACCCGGGCTGCTGTGCTGAGAACTCATCGGCATATGTGCGTGTGAACTTCTGTGGGACCATTTAGCGAGTATCTGTTCATCTGCTAGCGCCTGCACCCAGGTCTGCAGAATAACTGAACTCTCATAGGCAACTTAGCACAATTCTGTTTATTCTGACACTACGTCGTCTACCACAAACAGCACACCTACACGGTGAAACTCTGAGCATTTGTTAATGTACAATCAGTGCTACAAATGCAAATAAAAGGTGGTTATCACACCCCAATCCATAAACCCACCCAATTCAGTCAATTGGCCAAGTATAAGGTCACCCTCCCAATATAGCGCTAATAAGATGAAGACAGTTCAATTATGCATGAAGCCCTGGCTGGCACCCGAGTTCCCACTTCACCACTAAGTTCTGATGTCTGATTGGCTCCTAATGAGCTGATTCTATTATTAAGGGACAATATCTGCCGCTGTGCTCTCCTGGCCAGGAGGAAACCTCAGCCATGGGAGGTATAAATATATAAATCCAAATAGGAAAAGGCGTAAATTGAGTTGGATTAATTATTGAGCGTGTCGTGGCATACTCTGTGGCTTAGTTGGCCCTGGTTCTCATAATGAATGCACAGCTGTCAAGTGTAGACTTCGAAAATAAGCTCAGGTACCATTTGGTTAATAATAAATGTGTTTTCCATCCCCTGGGAGACGTGAAGTGCTCTTACAAACAATGGACGTTAGGAGAGAAACTTTTACCGGCTAAATGAACTCGACAAAATGTAGGTGAGAACACGTAGTTCTATCCTCCCGCCAGAGGGTGTCACAGTTTGTTTTTCTTGTCAGTAATTAAGTAAGTACAATGGACAATTCAATGTGAGGCCTAGCACACAGTTTCTGAAAAGTCAGTGAGTTTCCAAAACATTACTAATAAAACATTTTTTCCAAAATGTATTGTGATGAACAGAGGGAGGAGTGAGGAGAGCAGAGAATGAGTGAAGAGAGAAGAGTGAAGATGACCTAATGTTTGACAACATTAAGACCAAGAAAGTTGAATCAGCGATCACCAGGGTATAGTTCAACATATCTACCCAGTGACACAGCAAGCGACAAATGTATTAACCAAGGAGATCATACCTTCCACCACTTATGTGCAAACATGTGTAATTATGTATTATAACGCCACAAAGTATGTTTTAGTTAAAACAGACAAATATATCATTTAGCTTTTAAGATTTTTCTTTGTATATTCAATCTGAAATAAGTAAACACAATCTGTAAAGTTGGTATTGGAATAATTTAAATAAATCATCTCCAAAGCCAAACACACCAAAGAGGCTTTCCAAGAGGTGTTGAGTAGCAGGCAGATAGCTTAGCAGTTAGAGCATCTGACCAGTGGCCAATAGGTTGCTAGACCTTTCCAATGACTCCTGTTTGAGCGCTTAATCTCTGTAAACCGTGAGCTTCCACAGCACAGGGGTGGAATAGCTTTGGAAGCAACATTTATTTGTCCTACAAATATTCCCAAACTTAGGACCAATATCACTTTACAATAACTGGTTTTGAATCGAATAATACAAGACTGTGTAGATACTCTAAGACCTTCTAACATTATTTTCCATTCAGTTCTACTGGTGTTGGTGTCATTCATATAGTACAAATAATAACTAGTTATTTAACGTTTCATACAGTAATCGCCTGATTTTGCCATTTCCAGAGATGAATAAACATCACTTCAATACACATTTGGTTTTTCTGAAACAACTGTGAAGAAAATCTAATGAGGGGACATTGTAACCCTTACATGTCACCTGCTATGTCCTACAATGCAGAGAGGCATCTAGGGAATTAGGTGGAAGACCTTTTACCAGCCTTATACAGGCAGGCAGACAGGGATGTCTTCAATCTAAGTAAAGACTGATGGAAGGAGATTGAATTGACTACAGCTAGCAGGGTGAAGAGCTAGCCCATTATATCAAGGGTGGCATGTGTCGAAAAGAGCCTATCACTTAGCTTTAGTCCATGTGAGCATGGGGGGGGGGGGGGTCCAGAAATGCCTTTGAAATGACAGAGCGTCAGTTTTATTGCATTAGCTTGTTGAAATCATGTCAACATGGCAAAAAGAGGTAGCGAAGCAAACCCTATGATCACACCCACTGACCTTCCCTCAGAACACCACCTACCTATGGCAAACGGTTAGCACCAGAGCTCAGACACAATACGCCGCAGTCAAAACAGGACGTGATGACCTCTGGGTTCTTTATTAGGAAGTAAACAGCTTCACAGCGCTCAGCAGCATTCCGGTTCCAATCTACGGTGTGTATCAAACAACCCCCGTAACTCTGGCCTCTTGACTTTGACTGTCACCGGTGGGGGGGTTGCCATATGTCACCACACTGTTGATTGGACGCCGCTGGAGACGGGTCGAAGGAGATTTTGTATCCTTTTGTTAGTACCAGACGGATTTGGTTTTCTGGGCAGGAGGGAGGGTCGGGTTTAGGGAAGATTGAAGGGCTGGTGGTGGGGTGTTAGACTGTCTACATCATGCGCCTCTCTTCCCCAAACCCTCCTTGCCTCTTTCCTCCAATCAGTGACAGATAAAAGGTCAACTGCTGTGTTGTTGACAGCCTCCAGATGATGACAGGGCCCACGCTGATTAAAATTAGCCCAAAGTTGGGAAAACACGTCTCCCCCTCTCTTCATCTCCCTCTCTTCCCGCCTCCTCTCCATCAGCCCTAACGTCTCCTCGAAGCCCTAACGTCTCCTCGAAGCCCTAACGTCTCCTCGAAGCCCTAACGTCTCCTCGAAGCCCTAACGTCTCCTCGAAGCCATAACGTCTCCTCGAAGCCCTAACGTCTCCTCGAAGCCCTAACGTCTCCTCGAAGCCCTAACGTCTCCTCGAAGCCCTAACGTCTCCTCGAAGCCCTAACGTCTCCTCGAAGCCCTAACGTCTCCTCGAAGCCCTAACGTCTCCTCGAAGCCCTAACGTCTCCTCGAAGCCCTAGTCAGGTTTCCGGCCATCTGATCAAATACAAGAGGAGCGACTCTCACTTCCTACTTATTACCTTTTGAGGAACATGGATGACCCAGGGACAAGTAGAGACAACAAAAAAGAAAAGAGATCACAATCCGTAACTCCTGGACATTTTGTAGGTCTCTTGTTTTCACTGTTCTGATGCTGGCCTGATCAAGGAAATATGCAACCCCACCCCAGCATTTCCACAAAGCATTCAGCAACTTTCCACACGTTGCTTAGTGTCTTTTCCCAGCACCTAAACCATCCTTCAGACCTGAATCATTTCGCTAAGACTCGTTTCAGAGGGGAACCGTAATGCTATTATTACAACCAGTGCAGAGCATTTCCCAGCAAATCACAGGTTCCAAATCTCCTTTTGAACACTGAGCTAATTCAATCATCTCCCACTGATGACATCCTGGATCCTACACCGGGCTTGATCTCCCAGAGCCCAGGGGAGACTGGGAAGAGGCAGAAAGACAATCGAAGCCTAATGTTGTTTTAACCATGAACATCGGCCCACAGGAATCACAGCGGAGTCGAAGAAACATGAAGCATCGTTTGCCACTGTGAGCCCATGTTGTTGTCTATGTTCCCTTAAAAACAGATGAATAAAAAAACAACCCATTCACTGTAATAGCCTGCCAAGCATCCAAAACACCTACTATTTAATCTTTCAATGCAACGATAGCGCAGTGGTGCCGCGGCAATTCAAATGGTGAATGAAAACGTTGAGGGGAAAGCATGTCATTTATTCCTAGAAGTGCATTTCAATGTCGGGCGCAGAAAAGTATACCCACTGCACCTTGTGTGAACTCATTCATGTCACACCACACATCAAAACTGTTCTGTAGCCCTCCACCTAGAAACATCCAAGTTCAAGCACCATCCGCAACCCCTTTTAACACCCACACTGGCTCCGCTAGCTGCAGCCCAACGCTACAGAAAGGCCCGCAGACGTCACCTTCTTCACTGCAAAAAGTGTGGATTTCCAGATTTTCAAAACCTAACTGATTGGTTACATCTGATAAGCACAAGAAACCGATAAGTTGATGAGCAAATCAATGAGCACTTTCGTACACCACCACTCATTTGCACGTTTGAAATCTGGAACCAGGCTTGGGAGGAACGTCATCAATTCCGCATATTAGGTGAACACCAAAGCTCAGAGCGAAAGCCGAGCGAAAGCCGCCGTGCACTATGCAGATGCATTCTGGTTTGCGCTTATTCAATTTGGAGACGGGGAATGCAAAGACCAGAGTGTGTAAACGAGTTGGAGGACTGGGGGGAAGGCAGCATACCCAGGCGGTAATTGCTTTTCACACGTTCCTTTCCAAACGGAAGCTCTGCGTAGGAGATCATTGAATGTTAACATGGATATTGTGCATCTGTGTGTGTGTTTGTTTAAGAAGCCATTCATGTCTGTTTTTGTGTGGTCAGGGTTTGTTCTGAGTTACAAACAGCACTGCTTTCTTACATTACACCGGGCTATTTTAGTACTTTGTATTACTGGACACGTTCGGCATCCAACGTCCTCCTTAAACACATCTCAACTAATATGAAGACCAACGAAACCAATCAAAGCAGGAACGAGAGAGAGAGAGCCAGGGAGAGAGAAACAGAGATCAATCATCAGATTGATAGAGAGCGATAGCGAACATGTACCCAGCACCTTCCCTCCATTTCATTCTCTAATAATTATTGACTTTTCTCCCCGGGAAGTTCAATTCCATTTTCAGGTTCCATTTATGAATATGATAAATCATAATTGAAAGGTTGGCGGAAGTCAAGCATCGATTGCTTCATTTAGAGTCAATGCCGTCGTTACCCTTGAACACAGGTCACTGAAGATAGTGCAGATTAAATTACTGATTTTGCTATCATAAAAACGCTAGATGGGGGGATTATTATATTTTCACGTGTGATCCGGGGAACATGAGTGTTATGAAGATGTCTGATTGAGCTATAAACGACAGCTATTTTTATCTCACTTGGGCTCTGATTGTGAGATTGTGCCGAGATTGTGCCGTTACAAAAGGGATCCCATACCTATAAAGAAAAAGCCTTGCTCTAGATGACGGGCCTGACAAAACAGAAACCCACAGCACTCTTATTTCCATACACATTCAGGACATGATAAATGGGCACAGTGTCCTAGGGCAGGAAACCTATAGAGCTGGCATCACCCTTGGTGAAAAGAAGAATGTTGCTATTCGTTTTTTTACTTTCACCCATTTTTTGCTAGAACATTTTCTGATTTCCAAATATTAATTAAGGCCTCCTTTCATCACAGCAACTCCCATTGGACACACGACCATCAATATATGCCATTGCAAAATGATCAGTTTCTCTGCTTTTACTATTTATAGGTGCTTGAGTAAAATGAACATTTTTGTTTGTTCTATACACTTATGACATTACCCCTAAATTCCAAATAATAATATTGTCATAAAGAGTATTAATTTGAAGAAAATAACAACTGCTCATTTTCAACAACAAAATATTAATGTTTTAACTTAGGAATTGTTCAGATATCAATATTTGGTAAAATAACCCAGATATTTTATCACAGTTTTCATGCGTCTTGGCATGCTCTCCACCAGTCTGTCACATTGCAGTTGGGTTACTTTATGCCACTCCTGGCACAAAACTTCAAGTAGTTCAGCTTTGTTTGATGGCTTGCGACCATCCACCCTCCTCTTGATCAAATTCCAGAGGTTTTCAATTGGGTTCGGGTCTGGAGATTGGACTGGCCATGACAGGGTCTTGATCGGATGGTCCTCCATCCACATATTTATTAACCTGGCTGTTTTTGATAGTTCACCCGATGCCATTTTGGTTCTTATTTGAGCAGCTCACTGAATCATGGAGTTCAGACAGCCATCCTTCCACACCAGATGGAAAGAATTACCTGGCCTTCTATCTTGACCGAGTCACTAGAGCACAACAAGGCAAGGCAACCCAATTGGATTACTAACACCCCGCGAACACGGACGATGCTGGCCAACCGCGCCCCCCTGCCAGGGACCAGCGGGCTAATCCGACCAAGCAGGATTCAGACCCTCGTCTTGTAACGACACAGCTAATTGCAAGGCACTGAATATACCGCAGTGCAATTGATGTGCCCCAAGACTTTGGTGTTTTATTAAATATTGATCAGACAACGAGAGGAGGCATGCGGAAATCAATGTTACCTTTGACTTGAATAGCGGTACAGCGGTGTGCTATGGAAGAGACCACACCCCTTGGTTGCTTGTTAACTGATAAACGCCAGCACACGAGGCGGTCGACAGGCAGCCACCAGCTCAGAGACAAGCAGGTAAATGGAGACATGGAGTTTTAAGTAGATAGAAGCTTCAACGGAACTCTATTAGCTATTTACATCCAGGCCCACACAAACACACACGTCCCTCCCTCCCTCCCTCCCTCCCTCCCTCCCTCCCTC
>JACXGJ010001407.1:0-84970 GCA_016801105.1 Esox niger | reverse complement strand
ACACACACACACACACACACACACACACACACACACACACACAGACACACACAGAGTAGGCCTGAACAATATTGGCTGTCAAAATGAATATTTCAACCATAAAACAAAACGAATGATGTACTGAAAATTTGAAATAGGCTGCAGAACATTCACTGCCATAGTGGTGTGATAGCGTGCTACATTACAGTTGGTTCGCTGTGGTTGTTGAATGTCAGGGCAGCCTCCAGTAAATTGGCTCCGTTCTGGGTGCAGACTCAGTGAGCGTGTGGGTACACAGATCTGACAGGAAGTCAGAGGGGAGGTTAACAAGATGCAAAATTATGATGAAACCTGAGGTGTCTAGATGCCCAAATGCATTCCTCCAGGTCACATTTTGTGTCACTTCTTTAGTGATACTGTGTTTACCTCATCTGCTGCACCCTTAGGGAATAAAACTAGCAAATGCTATTTTACCAACGTGTTAATAAAACGGAACAATCTGGAATTACTAATGGTTTCGTCATATTTGTGGTATTATTGAGGTGACACGTTAAGCAAACCCAAATGACATCATCTGTTGTAAAAACACTGAAGACTGACAGCAAGAAATGACAGCAATATGACAACGTTATTTGCCTTCATTATTTACTTTTTCAGTTTTTTTAACAAAGCGCTGCTGTAGCACCAGAAACTCCAGGTGTGGATATAGAGCTCTGCAGCCCAACAGAAGAGAGCAGCTTCCAGGTTTTGCTAAAGTCTATGAAACCTTGTAACTCTTATGTGTTTGTTTTGTATCTATATGTGTACATACTGCTTACCTTTGACTGCACTGTTCGTTTCTGGATAGGTATCAGTCACCACACATGAACTCGACCCCCAGGAAATGAATCTTATTGGAATTGAATGGCACCATCCAGTGTTTCTGCACCATATAACGGAAAACAAGGGATTCCTGTAGGTCAGGTAGGCCCTTCATTGCACCTGCAGCTTCTAAAATTGAATTGAAAGCTGATTTGTTGCCTAAGTCTTGTTTTTCGGTTGCTTGGCGCCAGACTGCAATCAAGATTAATGTAGCTGTGACTGTTTTGGGTGCCCAGACCTTGACCCACTTCATCAGTATTTAGTGCGTTAGAGGCTGGCAAGCCTTCAATCCAACCAGATGAAATCTTTATTCACAGCATGGTTTACATCCAAAACCTCACTCACCACACAGCCTTACACCACATTAGACTACATGCTGTACCATTCACTGTAATAGGGAGGTAGCAGTGGTCAGTGTTTTCCGCCAGTAGCCGAAAGTTTGCCTGTTTGAGTCCCTGAGCTGACAAGGTGAAGTTGAGCAATCCTACTAATTTCAGTCATTACAGATAAGAGCAACAGCAAAATATTCAAAATGTAAATATTCTGACTTTTGCTGTGATTGACACTTGAGTGATACGTTCTGCATGTCTTGGAATCATACCACTTGGAACTTCCATAAAGAGTCAGCAAAACACCTGTAATCTAAAATGGTATTGAACACAAATACTTTAATTGGGAACGTTCAAATAGAATACAAATAGGGAGACACTTTTTGCTGTTTTATATAATTTAAACATACTAATGTCTTTCAAGGTTGACTTAAAGCCAAAAAATAATGCTGCTCTCTGTGAGTATCGAAACATTCATTTTAAGGCCAAAGAAATCATGATAAGCTCTGGAAATCTCTCATTCACTGATGATGCCCAATACATTAGAGACCAATATAAGGAGTATTAGAGAAGACAGCTCTGTCAGACAATCTAGGGGGCCTCTAGAAGCTTTTATTCCTGAATCTCTGCTCAGGCATCTGATTAGGCTTCGACAAACATGGTCCAGTGGTGATTCCTTATACTTACTGTGTTAACATAAAGCCCTATGAACAGCCAGTAATAGAGAGCCTGTTTATAATCCTCTACAGAACGGTGTAGAAGATATTGGTTACACTTGTTTACCTGGACAAAACACAACAACATGCTTGAATGGCACCATCCAGTGTTTCTGCACCATATGACGGAATAAATAAAGGGAAAGGACAGACCACTGCCTTGTAATTCACGTCTGATAGCGCTGACAGAACCAGCCAGATGTCATTTTGATTCCATTCACTGCCAACGTATCACAGTTTTGCAGCCGCATTGCCAATTCCAGCATGTCAGATTTCTGACAGTCGTTACTGAGCTGAAAATGGCTCTTGTCTCCCTGGAGAGAACAAGAGCCCTGCACACTAAAGCAGAGGGAAATGTGTCTGTGACCGTGTTAGGACCTTTTGGACACCTTCCCCTCTGTGCTACACTTAATTATAATCTGTAGCAGACAAACGCAACTGTTAGATTTGAGATGGTTGGAATGTTCCCAGACATAACCACTGGGACCAGATACGCATACATTGACAAGGTTAGTGGCAGACTGATATTACAGATACAAAAATCTAAAATACTTATCGTGTTGCAGACAAATTGTGTCGATAATATTGATTATACATTTTACAATAACACATGTTATCAGCTGTGCCCCCCAAATCTGTTAAGTGGTCATCGTAACAAACTCAGAATTTATGTAGCGCTAAAGCGAGTGCTACGGTGGTATGGGCAGGACTTCCCTGATCCACAGTAAAGCATCAAATCAAATGTCTTGAAATCGAACAAGATAATTCACCACTGATTTCTTTTTTCTGATACTTATCTTGGTTCACCAGTTTCCTAGCAACCAAAATAAGACAATATTTTAATACATGTGATTTGATGACCCAGTTTTTTTTTTTATTCAGGATGGTTAAAAATAAAGAGTTGTGTCAATTAAATCATAGATGGTATATCTTCAAAATTTCAAAGAATCAGGAAAATATTCTGTTTTATAGCTTCTGTGAGTTGGATCAATTCTTAAGCTTTCGTCAGTCTCATGTCTCAAGAGAGGTGAAACCTAAACTATCATCAGCATCTTTGAAACATGTGCCAGAAATAGGCACCGCAACATGTTATTAGATCGCCACCTTGTGGCCAAAACTGATTCTGAGGTAAGGTTTCTGTAAACCCATTGTGCAAGAACATAAACAACATCTGACCGATTATATCTCAGGTTCTGTATTAACCGAGAAAAGGTTTATTTTGAATAAATCCCCAATGGCAGGGTCAATGAAACCTCTGTCGGATGTTCAATACTTGTGAAAATAATTAATCCTACAAAAAGCAAAGAGAATGTGTGGCAAAAGTGTAATAATGAAGAACAATTAGGCCCTGCTAAACAATGCTTTCAATTATTCAGACCGTTCCCACTGACACACGCGTTATGAAAGTTGATTCTGTCTTGAAACATGGGGATGGTGTTGTGTCCTGCGATTGCACTCTTCTCAATAGATGTGTTGAAACCATTGTCTCTGAACATCCCACTTTTCAGCATGTGTTCTGAAAACTTTCGGTAACTCCCATGAAAAGACGTCTGATGGGATAGGAAAAGGAAAACACAAACATATCAGTCCAAATAATCACTTTTTTTGTATTATCATACTATTTTCACCATAGCCATGCAAATTACAGCATCTTTCTTACCGGCATTTCATGAACGGTTGGTTTCTTGTTTCCATATATTTGGTTTGATGTCTGGTAGAATGGGTGGTTTGTCTTGGTACTAAAATACACAAAGATTGGCTCATTGCATTGCTTATCAATAACATTGCATGCATACATTTTACAAGCAAAATGCATACATTTTACAAGAAAAATGCAGTGTTTTGATATCAGTATTAATAATTTCTAGTAAAGCCAAGTTCTTTACTCCAATAATACACTGCACGTGAAAAAACTTTTTCTCAAGAAATCCTTTTTTGATCTGCCAGGGAGTGATATGAGCAGAATGGAGAAAATCTAAATAGGCTGTTACTGGTAGAGATTAGGATTGGAATTCTTATTGTTACTGGGCTGCATTCAGCAAAAAGAAAGAAGCTTTGAAGTGGCATAAACTAATTTTGCTTTTATACTGTTTTATCAACTGTTTAATATCAGATTCAAGCACAGGAAAAACAACTTTGTCTGGGCCTTTAAATGGTCAGGCTGTAGTATGAAAATATTGAAACTAGTCTCAGGGGGCATGTGTTAATAATTTTGTATAACGCTTTGGCAACCAAATTCACAAGATATGTTAATCTAGGTAAGGTAGCTTTGGAGTTTAGACCGGCTGCTAGAGTCAGTGGTAAGTGTTCTGGGGGGGAAATTGAGTGGTTTTTGGAAGGGTCTTGTGGTCGGGGTGTGGATATTTGGAAGTGCATCATGGTCGAAGATGGTGGACAGGTGGAAACATCTCAGACCTTAACAACAATGGTCACAAGTTGAGATCCAATGGCAGGGGATGGTTGTGTAAATTCATAAGATATGATAGTAGCAGTCGTGACATATATTTTAGAGGAAGTCATGACATGTTTTAGTGGCAGTCATGACATGTTTTAGTAGCAGTCATGACATGTTTTAGTGGCGGTCATGACATGTTTTAGTAGCAGTCATTACATGTTTTATTGGCAGTCATGACATATGCTTTAGCATATTGGTTAACTGTTCCATATTTTGGTAGCACATTGTAATGCATGATATAACATGACATAACATATCGGTGGCATTGTTAGGCCTGGGCATCCAGGTTTTCATGTTCCAGAGTAGGCCTAGCCTTGGGTCTCTTGATCCAATTTCAAAAATAGATGCCATATTTTGGTTCTGAGGAGTTTGCATAACTACTCACATAACCTGCACTACGATATCTGCTTGTCAGGTTCTGACTCTTTTGCAAGTCTGGTGATTTCCCTGTAATATAGAAAAACGTGTCAGTCTCAGATTTATGTCTATTGTTACGTACACACCTGAGACCATGTTAAAATACCAGGTTATAGTATTTTGAATGTCTGTCTGGTTTTAGGCTACTGAATTGTCACTGTTGTAACTAAATATGCAATCAAACCTACTGTGAGCTACATTGTAAGTCCATGGAAGTGTTTGTACCAGCTTTTTCCTAACAGGAGCACAAGGCAATCAGTGAAGCCAGTTTTGCCAGATGGGGAGTTTACAGCATGATTGGTCTATTAATTTATTGACTGTATAGGTGAGAAAATGGTCTTGGAAAGGGTGATTTACACATACGGTTATATAATACGAAGGGACTGAAGTGTTCATCCTAGCGCTGGAGTGCATGGATGGAGATACCGGGGTGGAGAGTCCCCCTGGAGGCTGGTTAGAGTATATTAACAATCTGACTGTATTGCATTGCATTTCCCATTGTAAAGCACGTTGAAATGATTCTATGCATGAATTGTGCTATATAAATAAATAAAAAAAACGTGCTTACTATCAGAAATATAATTGTGTTGAATTTCAGTGTTGTTCGGATTCAGTCTGTGATTTTAATGCTAGGCCTATACTGTCAATCAAACCTGGTAACCCTGAGTGCATCTTCCTATTACATTTCGCGGACAGTCAAAAAACCATAGACATTTTGGGTTTCGGGACAGATAAAAAAACTTTTCACAAATTGAGCATTATTACAGTAAAACTCGCAATTCCCATGTTTCTTGCAGAACACAGATATATTAAATATTTCGAAGCAGCATCGCAAATATTACTCTGGTGAAAGAAAGAAAACCTTCGTGCGAAACCGAATTCTGGGATCTAAACCATACCACTCACCTGTAGCCACGAAAACAGTCGGGGTTATTGAAACGTGTAGGAAGATGTTTGTCCACTTTGTAAACATCACTAGTTTTCATAGTTACTTTGTCCTTTGATGGATGAGTTTCCATTTCTTTTCCAGAATTCATGATTATGAAGGAATAGCGTCCAGATCGACACACACAGGACCGCCTACTTGTTGTTACCAACACAAATGTAACTAAGTGACGTAGGAATTAATTAGGGTCCCTTGAATTGTTCGATGTGTAAAATCATGTTGTCAATGTGTCACGATTTAGGCCTAGTCTGCCTCCATACTAGGCATTCGCCCTTGTGCAGTGAAGAGGGGCTTTTTTTAAAGGTTCTGGTTAATTCCACATACATTTCTGTCCATCGATGTACATAATTCCTATTCCATTTATTTCTAATCAATCAAGATTATCTTTAAACTGTAATTAAATGTCGATGTTTACTATTTGAGAGAAATGTAAACAAAATGCAGGAGAATAAGCTACAGCCTTATTTCGCCTTTATTGTAGGCTATCAAAACAAGATCAGACATAGGCTACGTTCAATCGACATAAATAGCCCATAGGCTACAGTCAGCAATAGGTACAGATAATGTATTTCTACAAGCAACGCATAGATTTATAACTTTCAAATTGCACAGACAGGCTAGGATTATTTTTTGAATGAAGCAATCCGTGTGGTCCGTTGTTTGGGAGTTATCACCAACACTGCAGGCCTAACAGCCTATATTACATGTAACAATGTATTTATAGTAAGCAAATAAACAATACACCTTAAGTTTAGGCTACATTAAATGGCTAAAAGACAACAATTAAATGCAGCTTTCAGTTTGTGTTCCTTCTTCGGTTTCTTCACTCGATGAGAAGGATTATGGGGATGTGGTGTCCGTCGCTGTTGGTTGATCGTTGGCGTTGACAGCCACGGTGCATTATTACTCACGGTACGAGTTTGAGACTGGCCTAGCGCGTACCAAAAGTAATAATGGACCGTGAAGCAGGCAGAAACGTTTATCTTGTGTTCTTGCTCTGGGTAGGCCTACGAGAAGCCAACAATACTCTATCCCATGAATTATTCCTCGTGTACATTTGGCGTTGAGCTTAGCTGAGATATTACATTTTCCATTAGCTCTGGGCGATCTGAAACAAGAGGGGAAATAGATTTTAGCCTAGACATTTTTTCAAATGACATGGGCTTAAACAATTATTAATAAGCGTTTGGCGTGCCTCATTAAGAATGGCACAACATGTAAATTGGCCTATGGATGGCACATTGCAGTAGTTAGATGAAGGATAAGATGTTGACAATTATTAGTACATTCATGTCCTCACGTATAGGCTGTTTTTATAATATTACAATGACAATAAATACGTTGGTCTGTTTTGAATTCAACCCAGTTATAAACCAATTCCTCGTGTTTCGCAAAAAACATTTTGGAATTTGCAGCGAACAGTACCCAAAACACAGTGTTTGGAGACTTCACCTTGCTCCAACTATTTCCTTAAAAAACAAACATTTGCTATTAAATACCAGAGATTTATGCAAAATATTTCTGTTTTTAAAATATGCAAAATCAGATGACAAATAATATAGCTCGTTCTTTTATTAAGTCTATTTACATTTACGCGCGAGGTTATAATACTTAATGTTAGTATTTCTCACGTAAAAAATAAATAAATACAAGATATAGAGGATAGTTAATTATTGTTCTCCCAACTTACCAAAGAGTGGAGAATAAAATGCCAACCGTCCTGACTCCCTGGTTAGATGGCACACCCCCGCAGCACCGATCGACTGACCTTTAGGCCTGTTTTGCCATCGCCTCAGTCTCCCACCATTTACAAGAACATATTTTCCTTCTGTTCCTTCACTGTCGAATCCACAAGAATGCCTGCCTCTTTTGAAAGTTCTTTTTATGCACACCTTCCTGTTGAGGCCGGGAACTGGATGGCCATTCCAAAGCCGGAATTCCTGTGTGTGTTTCCAACTGATAGGGAAGTGCAAACACCCTCTATCCTACTCAAAATGCTTCACGAATGACATCTTCAAAAGAACTACGTGCTGTCAAGCATCCATGTGTGTTATTTAGCGGCATGATTTATACAGTATTTGTGGTTATGAAGACTAGTATACTGTATAAGTTTATTATTTGAGGAGAGTTAATTTATCCTAGTGTGACCATATAATACTGCTCAGAAAGATGGTAGGAACGGGACTGAATATGAAGTCCTATATCTTCCTATGTAACCAAATTCCTGTACATTATTATTATAATGTGTATTATTATTCTAATGTGTATAATTATATACATTCGCCACACTGTAGCATTGATCTCCTCAGGAATGGTCTATTTATATTTGCACACAAATGAAAGTAGCGCTAGAATATGTTAATAGCAAATAAGTAGTAAAGTTTGTCCATGTCCCTTTATAGAACCATCAGTAATTTAGTACAAAAAAGGCTGAGGCTTGAATAACCGTACAGCTGTTCACAACCATTATTTGTAGAGGGATTTGTTTTGCAGAAGCCGGGGGGAGACGTCTGAGTGTGGAGTGAAAACAGTGATTTATCCTGCATCCTTAGGGTATGTGCCGTTGGCCTTCATAAAACTCTGTCAGGCTGCCTTTGACGCAGATCCGTTTCCTGTGTGAGGGAGCCTTCGTATTGTTCTTAGGGCCCAGGGAGTAGTATCGCCATCCTCCAGTCACTTCCTGCTTCCTCTCAGACAGGAAATGCTGCATTGCTATTTTCCAACAGTAATCCAGATTTAATTTTAAGTCGTGAATGAGAGAACTTGTGAACCTATTAACCACTCACTGGTGAAGGAGGCTCACATTATAACCATGTCTGCAAATACACATAGACAAGATTTAATGAGGTTTTCAAAGGGTGAATAGATTGCACCAGTGTTTTTTAGAAAGGGATGGAGACCAGACTTAAGGCAAAAACATGTTTGTGTCTCTAGCTTGATATATTTGTTATAATCCATAATTGTCCTGAGCTCGTTGTTTATAACGTAACATGATTTTTTTATGTGGAAACTAAATGGTATGTAATTTATATGGCATTTGAATAGTGAAACGCATCATTTGACTAGTTATAATGAGATCAAATGTTTTGCACTCTATGCAATAAAATCTCAGCTCCACCTTGGATTCGTTCCATTCATTGTCATTAACAAAGGTATTTTCAGCCGGTAACCATGGTGATGTGACAACTAGTCCGTGGGAGTGAGCACGGTCCAAATGGAAGCAGAGACATATCTGCAAAGCATACATTCACAGGAGCTTAAGTATTCAGCATTAATACAAAACCTAAAGTCCATCAGTGACACAAGTCCAGAATACATGGTTCCCACACGTGTGGAAGTGGAGTGATTCATTCCATTGTCTTGGATACACTTAATTCAAAGCAAACATCGCCCCTGTAAAGATTTGTTTCATTCTAGACTGCCTTACAAATATGACTGGTTGCAAATGATCCCTTTCATATGGAGGGGGTTGGAGACGCAATCAAGAGCAGCGACAGAATTTCTAGTGCAAGGAGCCAAACAGGAATTCCTGGCTCCCAGGGGCAAGGGTCCCTCTTCCTCTGGGGAGGAAGACCTCGTGGCGGTGTGGCCTCACATTCCTCAGCCGAGGCACCAGTTACTGCACCATTGTGTCATCTAGGGCGCATAATTAGGAACATAATGAGTACAATATGTCCATAAATGTTATCCCTAAATTACCATCAACGTGCACACAGTTTAGTCTTGCCCGATGGCTGCATCTGCTTGAGCGATAAGCTTGGCAAGGTCAAATAGCACAGCTTGTTTTATCATGGCTCATTCATGCTCCGTGTTTTTGTGATTCATTAGTAAAACAGGCAGGCGTTCTAAAAGGGTCTGCTGTCTAGTCTATTAGTTAATGATCCATGTAGGACTGAGTAAGGCTAATAATGGACCAGAGGGCGGGGCAGTTGTAGCACAGGATGCAAGAGGGCTGGGATGCATGAAACAGCCACTTCTCAGAGCAGAAAGCCAGGGCTGCTGCTAAACCCAGACAGTAAGATAATGACTAAACGTGTTTTGAATTCCTCAGCTCCCAGTCCTGAGGCACACTGGATTCAAAAAGCACCAAATCAAATCGAGAACAAATGAAGGAAGTGATGTAATGTGAGGAGGGATGTAAGGTGATCAAACTTGATCACGACCTAGCAGTTTTCACCTGCTGAACCAATCGCTCACACACACACACACACACTCCAGCCAAATCTGTTCAGGTTTCTGAGGCCCTACTGTATATCAAACCATGAACCCTGGGCTCTACCGTATACCAAAACCTGAGCCCCGTGCATTACCGTATACCAAAACCTTATCCCCGTGCATTACGTATACCAAAACCTGAGCCCCGTGCATTACGTATACCAAAACCTGAGCCCCGTGCCCTACCGTATACCAAAACCTGAGCCCCGTGCATTACCGTATACCAAAACCTGAACCACGTGCATTACCGTATACCAAAACCTGAGCCCCGTGCCCTACCGTATACCAAAACCTGAGCCCCATGCATTACCGTATACCAAAACCTGAGCCCCGTGCATTACCGTATACCAAAACCTGAGCCTCGGGCATTACCGTATACCAAAACCTGAGCCTCGGGCATTACCGTATAGCAAAACCTGAGCCCGTGCCCTACCGTATACCAAAACCTGAGCCCCGTGCATTACCGTATACCAAAACCTGAGACCCGTGCCATACCATATAACAAAACCTGAGCCTCGGGCCAAACCGTATACCAAAATCTGAGCTCCGTGCATTATCGTATACCAAACCATGAGTCCCAGTCCCTACAGAACACCAAACCCTGAGCTCCGGGCCATACCGTATACCAAACCATGAGCTCCGGGCCCTACTGTATACCAAACCATGAGCCCAGGGCCCTACCGTATACCAAACCATGAGCTCCGGGCCCTACCGTATACCAAACCATGTCCTCAGACAAGTGTTGGAGCAAGGACAAAACAAACGAGGCTGGTGGATGAGATGTACTAACACAGTATTGAACACAGCTTTATCTGTTAACTAGATCGACTAAGGCCAGCTGAACCAATCCCAGCCAAGCTGTACTGCACAGCCTGCTGTACAGTACACCTCATCATATCTGTTTGAACTGGGTTTGAAAGAGGAAAAAAGGAATACACAAGCCAGCGCAGGATGGTGTAGAAATGAGTCAGTCAGTGAAAGAAGTAACACATTGAGCACTACGAGTGTGTTACTACTTCTTGTTGTGCAACGGGCATCTTAAGGAAATTAGATGTAGTAAAAAATCTGTCTAAAGAATTAGCAAGAATGTAAGTATGCAAGCCAACCCTCACATATAAACACTCTATTTCTGTGTGAAAGAACCAGTAACTCATACTGCTGTGAGAGTTATGACACCTAGTTGGCTGACTATCAGTGTCAGGGTACTGACCTTTATGACTGTTTTTACTGACCGTTATGACAGTGTGAATAAAACCTTTTTTATTTGGAGAGACAAATATGTTTTTATGAGGCACCTCACACACATGGATGGAAACGTTCATACTGCATCTGTTGTATGCATCTCTGTGGACAAACACATTTCTGAATCCCACTTCATTACCTCATTTATTTCACTTCATTACCTTCATTATCTCATTTATTTCACTTCATTTCTTCATTATCTCCAACATAGTTTATTAGACTTCAGATCAAATTTCCAAGAGGAACAAATCCCAACGTGGAATAACAAAACCTACTGTTCTTCTTAAAGTAAATAAACAGGCATTATTTTACTATAAAATAAAATGAAAATAAGGACATGATTCCAAGCTCTAGCATAGTTATCACATCACACATCAGAGTAGACTGTAATTACATCCTTACTATCAACAACAAGAAAGTTGCTTTCACATCAGTAACGTACTGTATACCAGTTTGATATCGGACAGTACACAGTGAATTCAAAGCACAAAATACTTACAGAATACACTGAGACTTTAGTTTGGTAATATGTATCTCTTTATCATTGGACATACAAATACTTAAGTTTGTCAACTGGAGGTGGTCACCAGCTAATGTAAAGAGCAGCAACTCCCATATACTGTACCTCAGTTAATATAAATGAAAGCTTTCAAACTTAAAAAAACCCAGCAGAAATATAAAACCGTCAGTATCTTTCTGGAAGATAATGAAACTGCATGAACATACTGTATCAAGAATTCAAGGAGAAAACAAACTGGTCATGCATTGACAAAACATGTAAAAGATTAAAATAAAATAAACATTTTAAAATTACAAAACCACAGGCACAAACACAGGGCAGGAGAGAGACGAGGCGGGGTATCACATGTGATGAGGTAACGTAACAGAGATCCAGTCTGCCCCCTCCCTTTAGGACCGGCACAGGCAAGAAGACAGGGCAAGCATGCATGCGTAGAG
Organism: Esox niger; assembly: GCA_016801105.1. Lineage (NCBI taxonomy): Eukaryota > Metazoa > Chordata > Actinopteri > Esociformes > Esocidae > Esox > Esox niger. The sequence continues at coordinate 72,853 of JACXGJ010001407.1, read as the reverse complement.
AAACACAGCGCCAACCGGAGAGAAGCTACTGCCACCACAAGTAGCAAGAAAGAGAGAAAAAGAAAACAGGGTGAGACACGGAGAAAGAGAGTTGTGAGACAATCGCCATGGCTACTGCCTGTATGTGGGGGTGTAGCCAGAGAGAGGAGCTGTCACTCACGTGCGTATTGCAAGGCAATAGGAGAGCAAATGAGTGTGGAGAGGGCTGTGGTCTCCATTCAGATTGTATTCTTATCAGTTACTGACTCCTATTCGGAGGATAACACAATGCACTCATTTGCCCCAGTGTCCAAACTAACGTTCACAGTCAAAGTGCTGCTAAAACAAATTAGTGCAGAGATGTTTTAAGCCAACAATCAGTGTTATTTATGTATGATCAGTATATAGTATATATTAGCTATATACACCAATATACATACACGTGTGGACAGTAATCGTAACGCATTACTGTGCTAAATAAGGCCTGGAATTGAATTCAACTGGAATAGCAGAATCACTGTTCCAGTCCAAAGATTTGTTTACTTCTGTTTCTTCTGACTGACAGAAATGTAAACATGCTTTCCAAGTGGCGCAGACAGAACGCCTTTTTTTCTTTGCCACAGGGATTAACCAATTGAATTCCGGCCTATTGGTGGTGGTGCATTGCATGGGTATTTTGGCGTGGTGTTTGTCGTAACGCTAAGTTAAATGCAGGTTCACGAGTCCTCAATGTGTAACAAGGCTGTCTCAGACTCCCCTCCCCTTAAACAGGTACCGCCGCTAAGGGCCTGGTACAGAAGAACAACAGGCAGCCACAACATGAAAATACTCATCTCCAGTTAGAAAAACAAGAAGCAAGCTTGCAAAAACAATCAGTAGGAAAATGACTCGAAATGGTGGTTGCCCAACAATGTGTTGTTTTTGCTCCGTTCAAAAGAAACCCACTGGATTTCTCTACTGGGTCGCAAATTGGACCTGCTTTGCAACTCGTCCCTTTAGTCTGTCGTCTCTCTGACTACAGTTCTAAGAGGAGGGCGCTTTTGGCAAGGACCTGTGCCCTGCCGTCCCTGTGCGTGCCAAAGACTTTTAGGAATCTGCAATAAGAAAAAAGCAAACAAAAAAGCAAACAAACAAACAAAAATCACACAAGACATGTTAGAGGTGATGCATTAAGACAAGAGGAAAGTAATTCCATGACATTCCTTGACTTTGGACAATCATTCTGACAGTCTGCGAAAACATCCTGGCTGAGTGGCACAAGGGCATGTTTCTGACCATCAATAGCAAATCATAGTATAGAAAACCTGAGGGTGCATTTGTTACTTTTCAAAACAGAGGAACCACATCTAGTTTTAATACTGTATTATTCATGTGATCTGGCTAACTTTGACTAATTAAGTGTTTGTGGCATGCAGAACAACTTAATATCAAATAAAAAACAAAGCAGGGACAAAATAAATGATTCACATGCCAATGATGGAATGGTGCTGTTTGCATTATCATGTGTCACAGAATGAAGTGAAGGTCTATCTTTTGTGAATCCCACTGAAAACCTAGCATGATATTCAGCAGTTTAGGCTCTTCGGCGAAGCCTAAGATTTTGGAAAGGGTCAACAACAGCTTGGCAAAGACCAAACGCTAGTATTCCGTTGTTTCTAATCAAGATAACATGCAAGCGTGTCCTTTTCTAAATGTCACATTGCTTCGCTGCGGTGTAAAAATGCAAGTCCACTTTAAAACTTTGAAACATGTCCACATGCGACAACTGATTTAGTACACCTCTCCCCTTTGCAGGCTTTACAGTCATCCACTGGCAAAGATGGTTGCTGCGCAAGCGCAGATACCTATACTATGTACTGTGCATGCAATGCATCGGAGGCTAGAAGAACCTAACTTGCATAAAAATAGGGTCTCTTTAAGCATGCAATAATAGCTGTTCCCACTAGAAATTGATATGTTTAGGTGCAATGCTTTCCAATAGGAGAAACCATACTGTACATACTGCCTATATTCGCTGGTCAAATAAATTAAGAAATGTACATTGGTTATAACTATTAGCCTAAAAAGCAAGGTGTAACTGACATCAAATGTGGGTTTGAGTTGGCTCTGATTATACATCCACACCTTTTTAAGCACACAAAATAAAAATACTTCTCCAAAATATGAATGGGTGCAAGATGACAGAACGTAAAAAGCACAAGTACAAATGGAAATGCAGTCCGGTATTCTGCAAGTTCCGTTTCGAATTATTCTGGGATGTTTCGGAAAATACCAGAGTTCAGGGGAGTTAAAATGTCAGGATATTTCTTTTTTATTTGTCCACCCATTGCGTCTCTCTTTTTCAGAATGACAGTTATATGTATGTCATAGCACCTTTGGCGTTCGTGTCGAAAAAGACCTTGATGTAAGAAGTGGGTACATATCCCTCTTCGTCTTGGTTCCGCCGCACCCGTGTCCACCCGTCACCCTTGTCCTCCTCGATCACATACAGCAGCTCCCCCTCAGCCATGGAAATGGTTCCTTCATTCTGACCTGGGGAGTGAACACGGACCTTTTCATTTCACAGGTGAATGTATTCAAATATCAATTTTCCCAAATCCCAAACCTGGGCCAACAGTTTAAAATTTCTGAGGAGATGCAAAGCACCGCGTCGGTTAGCAAACATCTAACGACGAACAATTTATTGCAACCACATAGTCGTCGTTTTCACTTTCAACCCGCACTGAAAGGTTTTTACCCAACTGGGTTACCGTGAAGGAAACCCGTCCTTGACGGTTCGGGAAAAAAAAACACCCTGCCAATCTTAAAACCACACCAACCTTCAAAAGGGTAGAGTGATTTGCAGGTTCCGATAGTCGGGAGCGGGTCGTCATCGTCAAAATCGTCATCGGACTCGGTACTCCGAGATTTGAGGTGATGCTCTGCGCTGTGGTCCTCCGTGTAGCTGCCGTCCGGACTGACCAAGACCAACAGACCGAAAACATGAATACTGTACAAGCCAACCCAAATCACCTACAGTCCAAGGCTGCCTACAGCGCATCGCCCTGAGACGTGTGGCATGTCTAAATCCCCTTATATTTGTTGCAGCATTATACACAATCAACGGAGCGACAAGCCTGAAACAAATGCCGATCAAAATGGACGGTGATCTGGTGAACATCGCAGCCGCTTGAGGGGCCGTCCTCACCCATGACTCGTCAACTAATTCTAGACACATCTAGTCGAGTAAGTTGTCGCACCTCTCTCGGTTAACTGGAGCACAGTTGTTGCTGACGGGTGTGGTCGCCTGGGAGTCGTAGAATCCGCTCTGTCGTCGTTGTGGATCCCCCTTTTCTGTTAACCGAGTCTCCACCTCTAACAGCCAGGCCTGAAGACACACATCAAAGCTGGAGACTTTAACTTGATTTGCGCTTGGTGATACATTAACTAGTTCCATGTCTGGTTTTAAAGGAGAGCAGAATCCTACGCCCTACTGTTTAGATCTGGAAACAAACGGGTATGAGGCACAGATGAGGGGACACACTACGGTGGAAGTGGCAGAAATGGGTTTGGAAACCAGATCTTAGGCCATTTCACAGGTCGCACTCGGCATAAAATATGACCTTTTTGACATGCCTTGACCTGGATCCCCTATAACAGATCAACCTACTTCGTGTTTCCTTGCATCCAGCTGTAGCTTGTCAATATTTTGGTTCATCTCCTCTAGCCTTGGATCCAGACTGTTCGGGTCTCCCATGTGTGGGTTCTTGATGTACACATCCTTCATTTTGGTCAGAGCATCCCTATTATCCAGAATGGACAGATTGAAAATGAACATGCCTCCATTATTCAATAACCGTCCCACACTTACACAGACCAGTTAGTTTGAAACAAATTGAGGATTCAGAAATAGACCTGAATTTGCTGTACCTCTGATCAATTTCTTTTTGTATTTCCTTGTTAATGTCAATGATTTTGGCGTGGAGTTTCTTCCTTCTCTGTTCGGGAGGTAGGTGACTACAATCTTCTGGGCCAGAACCCTATGTAAAAATAAGCCACCAAAAATAAAATCAACACCCAGACATAGTACATAAGAACATAACCGCATTAAAAGAAACCAAATGCCACGGAGCAGCGACTTCACATCATTTAACGCTTCACAAGTCTTTGACTTTACATTGTTACCAGCAACAGTAAGATCCGACATGACCTGTTGTGGGTGCATTACAAAACTCTAGTCATCAACCATCTAAAGAGATTTGATGGAAACAGTCGTGCTTACCAGTTTGAGAGAAAGCTTTCCAAGGAAGGGAGATGACGGGACGAAAAAGACAAAATGTCAAACTCTGAGACACAATTATGAAATCGTACAAGCACACGCAGCAATGATGGGTTGTGGATATTAGGACAGTGTGACAGTTTGAACCATTCACAACTGGTTTCAACAAGTCGAACAATAAACTTGTGCAGATTGGACACGGCAGCAGAGTGTACAGAACATCCACAGGATTTTCCGCGGGCTTTGGACCAGGTGGGATGGCATTAAAACGGAATTATAACCGGTAACAGGAGCCTCTATCAGTTTGTGGTCCATTTTCACCGCATCACATAAGTTCAGTCAATCTGTCCGTTCAAAATCAACTTACCCCGCGCTTCAGACTCCTTAAGCATTGCATTTTATGTTTGGAAGTCATGAACTCGTTGAGGCGGTGCGAGAGGGGCTCCTTGGGTTGCTGTGGAGACTGGGGGCCATTGGAAACGGCTCCGGGTGAGGGGGAAGTAGGAGGGGGAGGGGGTGGTTGACGCGGGGAAGCTAACAACGACATAAGCTATGGGTAAGGGTCATGGAGCAGTGTGAAACAGAACAACAAGAGGATGAAAAAAGGGAAAGTAAAATGATGGAAGGACAACAGAAAGAAACTGGTTACCAACACAAGACAGCATTGGTTAGGAGAACAGTGCCTGAGATGTTACTGCGTGACGACAAGTGAACATTGTGCCTAACATGAGTTGAACACTTGCACATTGTTCACACTGGCAGTTTGAAGTGATTTGAATCAGATGTTTTTTTTTACTTAAGTCTGAACCGACCAAAACCACATGGATTCGGATCTTTCAAACAAGCCATGTGACCAGTGTCTGAAAGGTCAAATCAGTGGCACAGTATTTTCCTAGAAGAAGATGATGCTGTCAGTTGGCATACCTATTTAATGGCTTGTTAAACAAAATGACGTTGTTCTGCAGCAAGCTTGCAGGCTGACTGTTAAGGCTAGCCAAAAGGGCTAATTGAAAGTTGGATAATCTTTCCATTTCAGGCTTTGAAGTGTACTGTACCTACACTATTATTTAAATGTTGCCCCAACAGCAGCAAATAATGTAGGAAATCACTGTGCCACCTAAATAGCTTTTTAGTTTTATAAAGGTCCAATAATATATTATATTTGTAAACTTTTTATAACCAGGTCATCCAAAAGAAAAGTTTGTATAGTGAGTGAGCTGTAAGGGGAATGCTGGTTTGAATGAAAACTGGCGTTGCTGTAATTTAGCTAACAAGTGGAATATCTCCTTGAAGTTCGCATTGTGAGTGAGATTTTTATAATAAAAAAAGAAGAAGCTGACTTTGGGTGTCGAAGTGTTTGTAGTGTGTGCTTTGTCGCACACATTGGTATCTTTAACATTAGGATTCCAAAACAAATCTGAAAAACAAAACATATGTGAGTATAAAGGCATGCAGTGTGACCAAAGCGCAAGAAAACTTTTATAAATTCTTCAACATGTAAAAAATATCACTCCCCTCTTCATTAGCACATCAGGCTGGGTTAAGTGTGAAAAAATTGTGGACATCCTCTGCCTGAAGGTTCCACATTGTGGTGCCCCAATGAACGTGACCCTAGGCTGGATACAGTACCCTACAGGAGAGGGCGGAGAGTGTTGTTAAATGTGTCGTTTGGCCCTTACCTTGTTTCTCTTTATGAAAGGCCACAGTTTGCCCCTGCTGTTGCTGCGACTGGGCTTGCCCTCCCCACGTGAGTTGAGATAGCTGGACTCTGACACAGTCCGTCTCATAGACAGGCTATAGTCTTCAAACTCTACGTCGCCAGGCGGCTCAAAGCCAGACTTGTAGGATTCCACCACTTGCTTTGTGTCCTGGGGGGGAAATAAGTTCATTCATGTATAATAGACAGAGTTATGAATATTCACCAGAAGTATTTCCGCTTGAGGGCAACTTACTGAACCAAATTGCAGAAACTAATTTGCACTTTAAAGTGCAAGTGTTCCTCCCGGAAGCGAACGTCAAAACTACATCATTTTAAAGTCTCTCATCTGCTGCAGGAAGACAAAATTATAGCGAAGACATGGTTTTTCAATCCCACCAAAGCAAGGGACACAGAGGTAAAGTGCTGATCTAGAACAAGTTTTTTCTGCATGGGTGAGTTAGCCGTGCAAAAGTAATGCGTATGTCAGTAATAAATGATTAAGAATATAGGATAATTATGTATACACAGGACTATATCAAATAAAACAGCAAATATCTGCGATGACATCCACGGGTCAATGCCTAGCAACAGTCACATCTCATTACCGCAAGTGGGACAGCCAATAACAAAGCACCAATGGCAGCATTTTGTAGGTGTGAATAATTAATCCCCTCCCTTCACTGAGTGGGCTGCTAACCCCTTAGTGCTCCAGCAAAGTGAGTAGATTATTTTCGTTTTTGGCATAAATGTCAAGTCATATGAATTCACTAAAACATGTTAGGAATTCTTCACAAATTTCATCACTGTTTACCCTCCACAGAGACCGCAGGGAAACGAGACATCCCGTTTGGTCCAGGATTATGCAGTCATCGTCAACCTGAAAACCTCATGCTGTAGGTCAGTGGTTCCCAACCAGGGGTACTAGGACCCCTGGGGGTACTGGGCCTCTACACAGGGGGTACAACATAGGCTTACAAGCGAAATTAACATGTGGGGGTACATTAGGGGTACTCCAAGCAGTGCAAAACCCTTTTGGGGGTACAGTAACGGAAAAGGGTAGGGAGCCACTGCTGTAGGCAACTCGGGCTCTTTAGCCATGCCATGTAAGGGTTAATGACTATGTACCATGACTGCACTCGCCAAACAGAACGTGTTGTACCACAGGCAGTAGGAATACTAACCATCTTAGGCTGGATGGAAGCTGCCGCGTTGGTCATGCCATCTAAACATTTGCCGACAATAGGTAAGACTTTTCTGTCGACCTCCGCGTACGTCTTCATGGACTCCCCCACTCTCTCAATCCTCTTCTCTTCCATCTCCTGTATTTTCTGCAAAGAAAGACAGCGAATCGTTTTATTTGTTTTTCTTTTTGATCAGACGCACACTTGTTAGGGAGACTGGGAATGGGGCGGGTGTGAGGGTTTCGGTGAACCATGTGTGAAGAGTGCCGTAATACCTGAAAGATGTGAGGTATGAGGGTGTAATAATGTTCATTCTGTTCCTTGTTGAACTTCTGCAGATAAGTGATGTATTCATTCTTGCTGTCCTCTGCCACCTGGTGTTTCATCTGCGCCTGCTGTCTGGCCTGTACACCGAGATGGGGTTCAGAAACACCTTTAAAGACGCATCCTGGCGCACACCGACAGGTGGGACTGTGAATCCTGCCAAGACCTGTGAAGATCGCTGTGTAGATTCACTGACGCGACACATTTTGTGTTAACAAGCACAACATCGATCACAGCAAAGGAAAAGAATAAAGGACAAATTGTGAATGGTGTACTTCACTAAAAAATAAGACAACAACAACAACAACAACAGCTACAACACATTTTATACAAGCAATACAATTTCTGTGGTTGGTACACACAGCGTGTTCTAGGAAACAAGATAAGCGTGGCATATAACAAAAAATACTACCCACTGGGCTAAATCAGGTTGAATGTAACACTATTACATCTGACGACGGTGATTCAACATGGCAAACTGATTCGACCGGCAAAAAGTCATTAACGTAACGTTTTTCTAACCGAAACTCCTTTCACATACATTTACTTAAATGGTATTGTACGATGTTGTTTTCATGTTCTATTTGCATTAGTTCATTTAATCAAATGCTGAAATAATGTCTATGCCCAGTGGGTGGTGACGTCATTCACACGAAATGTTATGTTCAATTAATCACACGAGAGAAGCTCTGAAACCACCCACTCTCTTATGAGGTCAAGTTTGTGAATCTGACATTCCTGCACCACAACAAAGTTTCAATTAACATTTAAAAAGCTTTAAACCTCCCCTGCTCCATCCAACAAGACAAGGAAACATGTCATGGGGAAGTGCTTAGGCCACAGATACATTAGGGGCAGGAAACTATAATCCTGTGTATTTCCTTGCCTCTTAGAGAGATGTTGAGAGAATGTTAAAAGCATATATTAAAGACACTTTGAAATCCAAATACAATCCAAATACCAATGAACCGATGGCTAAGAGTAAAGTGATGTGTCAAAGCTGTGCTGTGCTGCTGTTTTCAACTCGGATCTACTGTGATGTGTTACTCGGTGTGAGACTTCCCAATAGCAACAGGAAAGTATATTTCATCATCGTAAAGTCAAAGGCTTTGGTTTGTCAATGTCATCTAATGACGCACCTCAATTCTCATTTGGAGGTTTACACCGATCGAACGACGGAAACATTGACCAGAACAAACAACAAGAACAATAACAAAAGACAAAGACAAAGGGGGAAAACTGTGCATGCACATGATCAACAAGCACTCAGAGAAACTACATTTTCCAGTCTGGAAAATATTTCAGCAGACACTCCAGGACTGTATCCATAGCAACACAGGACTTGAAGTAAACAAACAAAACTTAGAGGGAACATTTTGTATGCATGACATTATACTTAACAATCCAAGCAATTACATATTTTATTTGTGTACATTTGCTGTGTGTTATTAGGTTTACTAGTGTTTACATGTGGCCGTATTTGCCATGTTTTGTGATTGTAGGTGATTTTTTTCAGAAAAAATTGGAAAATAATGACGGGGAGATAGGCATGTTCTATTTGATTGGTGGTTAAAATACAAAATAAATATGTGTATAACCATATTACAAACTTGTTACAACCCTGTTTCCAAACAGGTTGTGACGCTGTGTAAGATGGAAATAAACCCTATATTCAATAGAAAATGGCACAAAGACAACACATCAAATGTTGAAACTGAATCCTTTTTTATTGTTCCTTGAAGAATATGGGCCCACTTTGAATTTGATGCCAGCAACACGTTTGAAAAAAAAGCTGTGACATGGACAACAAAAGACTTGAAGTTGTGTAATGCAAAAAAATAACATGGAGGAACATCTGACAACTAATCAGGTCAGTTGGCAACAGGTCAGTTGGGTATAAAAAGAGCATCACAAAGAGCGTGAGTCTTTCAGAATTAAAGATGGGGAGGGGTTCACCACTCTGTGAAAGACTATAATAAAAAGATAATGCACAAAATTAGATAATGTAAGAGTAACATTTCTCAACTTCCTAAGAGTTTGGGGATCTCATCATTTGCGGTACATATTATCATTAAAAGATTCAGAGAATCCCAAGAAGTGTCTGTAAGCAAGGGACACGGCCCTTAACCAATATTGGTTGGAGGTAATCCCTGGGCCCTCAGACAGCACTGCATTAAAAGCAGACATGACTGTAGTGGACATCACTGCATGGGCTCAGGAACACATCCGAAATGTATTGTCTGTGAACACAATATGTCACTGAATCTACAAATGCAAGTTAAAACTCTACCATGCAAAGATGAAACCATACATTAACAAGATCCAGAAACGCTGCTGTGTTTTCCGGACCCAAGCTCATTTAAGATGGACTGAGGCGAAATGGAAAACTGTCCTGTAGTTTGACAAACCAACATTTGAAAAAATATTTGGGAATCACGGACGCCACATCCTCCGGGCAAAAAAGGAAAATGAACATCCGGCTTGTAATGACTACACAGTTGAAAAGCCAGCATCCGTGCCAGTATGGGGTGCATCAGTGCACATGGCATGGGTGACTTGCACATCTGTGAAGGCAGTATTAATGCTGAACAATATATACAGGCTTTGTAGCAATGTATGCTGTCATTCAGAAAACATTTCATCGGGGAAGGCCTTGCTCATTTCAACAAGACAATGCCAAACCACATGCTGCACGTATTACAACAGCATGGCTCCATAGTAAAAGAGTCTGGGTGCTAAACTGGCCTGCCTGCAGTACAGATCTGTCACCCATTGAAAACATTTGGCAAATGATGAAACATAAAATACGACAAAGGAGACCCAGTCTGTGGAGCAGCTGAAATGCTATATCAAGCAAGAACGGATAAACATATCACTTGTCAAAACTACAGCAATTGGTCTCCTCAATTCCCTAACGCTTATAGAGTGATGTTAAAAAAAGAGGAGATGCAACACAGTAATAAACATTCCGCTATTCCAACTATTTAAAAGGTGTTGCTGGCATCAAAATCAAAGTGTGCATGTATTTTTCCAAAAACAATAACATTTCTCTGGTTCGATATGTTGTTTTTGTACTATTTTCAATGAAACATATGGATGAAATGATTTGCACATCATTGAATTCTGTTTGTATTTGCATTTTACGCAGCGTCCCAACTGTTTTGGAAAACGGGTTGTAACATGCTCAGACAAATTGTATACATTGCACCATAGTAAATGGTAAGTTTAGACTATAATAAGAATACATTCTAAAATAGCCTTTGGGCGATCAACTAGAAGCACATAAAGAGTATAAATAAGGCAATATGTAAAAATGGCTGAACTACCCAATTATATATGTTTATAAGTGTCTACTGACTGCTGTCTAACATCATTATTTTTAGAGCCCAGCATTTCTTTATTTTAACCACCCATTCTAAACGCTGACATTGTCCTTTCAAGGTCTTAGGACATCTTTGGGGATCCAAACAGGCAACCATATATATATGGTGGCACACTGAACATAGATCCTTACAAACATAAAGACACCTTATAAACCTACCTTGAGAGAGCACCGCTTTAAGACATGTTAGAAAACAAAAACACTGAGTTAGTTTCAGAGCACTACAGACAGATTTTACATGTTCTATTTCTGCGAACATTTAGTTGTTTAAACTCCATAAAGGCTTAAGCTATATGGAATATATTTTCATATATTTTGTACCTCAGTAACTGACACACAAAATGATATTAGTATCTAGTGATAATCTATTTGGTTTAGGTTAAGCTTTCGAAGTTTCTTTACTGCCTGATATACATTTTCTGAAGTTAACAAACTGTTTTTATCTTGCTACGGCTTCGTGCTGTATCCATATACCACCAGAAACAGAGGGTTTCCAGGGGTTATTTAAAAGGGTTATTTAAAGTCTAAACCATTGTCTAAACCATGGTCTAATTCTGCCCATTGACTAATGTCAGGAAGAGAAATCAAATAACTCTGAGATCTGAAATACAGGCCATGATTTGTAAAGTGACAACATTCCAGGCAAGTTGTTCCACGAAAGACAAGGCAACGTGGTTGTCAATCGTCCCGAGCTCAGCCTGTTAACCCTGCCTTACAGTACACTGACATACTGTAGCTTTGTTTCTACACCGGACACATGATACCTAATACACTGTATGAACATGCTGTAAAAGCACCGTTGAAGGCAATGAATACTAATCAAATGCACACTGGTGCAGTAACGCAGCTTGAGCAGCATGTGAGGCATCTGTGAAGCTCTATGAAGCACAATTTCCGCAGTCAGTGGTGCAGTGGTTCATAATGGCCCCGACGCCACTTCCAACAGCAATCTCTTGACAGTGAAGCTGTTGCGGCGCACACCATGCTAACAGCTCAATGTGGGGTGGGCAGTAGGTGAGCAGTGACAGCGATTAGCTGCATAACACTGCCTCGGTCCCCCGACACACACGCTGACGTGCCCCCCAGTGACGAGGACAAGCCGCCGGGGGATAGGAGGGAACATGTCGACATCAGTCAATAACTTACCTTTTCTACGTCCGCTTTGGTCACGTTGATGTCAGCATCTATCTTGTCGAAGTACTGCTGGGCTCGGTCTGCTTCCTTGCAGTCTCTCTCGAACCTCCGTTTACTCTAAGGAGAGGCGTTTCACATGTCAAGATGGAATGGTTCCGTCGTGCACCATTCACCTGAAATTACTCCTATTCAGTGGTTATCTTGGACTGATTTATGGGCTGGTACTCATTCTGGGTGCCTGTACGGTTTTTATTTAGGATCTCCACAATACTTTAAAGATAACACTCTATTAGAGGAACTGGCGGTGAAGTAGCAGAACATTTGAAGCGCTGGTACTCAGCTACGCTGAGCCCCTGCCCGCCTCCCTACTCAACGAAAGGACACTCACGGATTCTAGTTGCTTCCAAGAGTTCTCAATGTGTTGCTGAGCTCTGCGTCCATCATGGAAATGCTGATTCGAAACAGACACGGAAAAACAAACAGGGTAAAATATACACCACTTGAGAAATAGAAGTCAAAATATTTGTATTTCAACACTTGACATTTGAGTACGGTGTAAAAAGAAATCAAGGTGCTTCAACGTATGACATTAACTAGTTTTACAGCTTTGCTGAAAAAAGAACTTTTGGGTAAGTATTTTAAGTCACACAATAATTTCTATAAAATTCCATGTTTCCTCAACTTGTCACATCCATTTGTTGAAATATAAACTGCTAACAGAGTATCTTAACAACACACACAATTACATTTCAGATAGAAATGTATGTTGTTCAGACAAAACTTCAAACAACTAAAATGACAAAACATCTTTGAGCTTTGACAGGTATGGGTGGAAAAACTGAAGAAAATGTGTCAGTATTAGGGTGAAATACTAGAAATACATTATATTTAGCTTTGGAGCCGATCAGCGGAGAAATGGTTAGGGTTAGGTCATATAAGGTCATATGAGAAAAGGTCATTTTTATTCTGAGTTAGTAATTCTATTGGATAACAGCACTGGGACTTACAAATTGGTAAAAGCAAGTGAAAAATGCATCCAGTCGGCATTCACATGTTAGAAGCATTAATTTAATCTAATGGACATGGATTTTACACGTCTAATAAACAATTTTATTAGTAGCCTGAACATTCCGTTATTAAGTTACTAGTTCCACAGCTTTTTAGTTTAGGTCCGTCATTTTCTGTTGCAATCAAATCAGACGCGTCGTTCATTGTGGGGTTCATTTTCAACGGAGCATTCTACAAAATGCCTCTTCAGTGGGATCAGATTAAGATTTGTTCTGAAGGGCTTTACTACGACTTCAAAACACCATCTCTACAGAAGAAGAATAAAATTCCATTATTTTGATGTTACCAAATTGATTTCAGATGCAGTATTGCTTTAACCAGCTAGTTAATAGTAATACAAGAAAGGTTTTACTAAATGATTGTATGTAGAGGCAACTAACACAAATTTGTAACATTTTAATATTGTTTTAAAGTTTAAATACCTGAAAGAATATGACAACACACAAAACATTTCTCAACCTGTAATTTGCTATGTGTTTTGAAGCACCACTGTGAGCAGCCAACCTGGGAGACCAGTACTGTCCCTGCTTAGCATTCACTGAAAACAAGCACTGGGTAGCAGAGGGCTGGAAACATGTTTCAAAACACTATCATGAAAATGCCGAACTGACACATTGATTTTTATGTGTACTGCTTTGCATGATTAGCAATGCTTTTGAATTCAGTTGGAGTTATTCATTGACAAACAGCAAAGATGACAAATTCCACAGGCTTTCACCAACAAAAACTTTGGATGCGGTAATCTTCTGGATAGGCCAACGGGAAGAATAGAGTTAATTTGACAAGACCACATGATCAATATATATCATTATTTATTTGCTGTCTCTACTGGTCTGTTTGGTCAAGCACATAAGCTACATGAACAACTTTCAAAATATATGTGCTCCTACCAGGCTCTCTGCGCTAGCAAATCAAGTATGTGAATAACGTTGGTATATATTTTTCTGAGAGAACTATAGTGGCCTTGGTTGGTTCACTGGTCTTAGCTGCTGCTTCGTTTCAGGAAAAACAGTCTAGTTGAACTTTCCACACTTTCCTGTCAAATAAAGTATAAAATGCCTAAGTATTTCCAAAGATTGCACTTCACACATCCACCAGTGAAATGAATGAATGAGAAATAATGCACATGTACCTAACACCTGAAAATGTGAGACACAGCACCCACTAGTGGAGGTTCAAGAAAACAATATATGTTAGATTTTAATAAGCCACATCCAAGCCACTAACATAATATAACAGGTTTTCTCAACTAGTCACACAAAAAGCTGGCACAACATTGTTATTGTATTACCCCCCAATATGTTTTGAGTATATTGTCAGGAGATATCAACTTATCTGATGACATCTCTTACAATATTCCTTATGATGAATGACATTTGCTTGCCAAAATGCACCATATCCCCAATAAAAAGACACAATACATTGGATCCTTAGCTTTGGCATGAAAACTGAAGAATGTGATTACCTGATGTGATTCCTGACTGACATATTACACAGCACAACACTCACAGAGTGTCACATATAACTGAAAGGGACTTCTGTTTTTGTCATACAGTAAGTAATAACATCAAAGGATGTATATAAATCATAGGATCGGGGAAGTTAGTTTGGCTTTCAGCTAATGTATAATGCCTGAGGGCTAGCGTACAAATCTGCTGAATCAGTTACTGAGGTAACTATGGTTGACTCAGAGTTCGACTGTAGATTTGAAACTGGCTCACCTTTTAGCCAGATACATTTCTATAGAACGGTATCCTCTGGAATAGCTGAGTGCGCTCAATTCCAGAGGACAACGTCACGTTTAAATGTTGGTTATTCTTTTGAGATGAAATCCTTTGATGAAAACATGATTTCATGTAAAGTCTTAACTTCAGTCCACATCCGCTAATCTCTCCTCACATCCACATAAACACCACTCATCCTAAACGAAATGACTCAGCTCCCACCCCCTCATATCCCGCCTCTAATCAAAACCACAAAGCATCATGGTATTGAAACTCACGGATATATCCGTACCAATGCAAATTTATAGATGACGCAAGTTAATCAGTGAGTAGATCGATCAGTTGGCAGTTGCCCGCGGTCGTTTTGACCCTTATGAATTAGGCCTGCTTCTCTCTCGTTAAAGAAGTGCATGTGCAAGTAACGATCGGCGCACGTCTCTACTTCGCTGCTGTTTATCTCCATGCAACCCTAACTTTTCATTGGTATCTGCTGCCCTACATACTGTACCCCCACAGTAAGATGAAGCCTGGACTGGAATTTGAAGGTGACCAAAATGTTGTAAGCTGTTGCTAGCTGGCAGGCTTGAGTACACCTGGCTTGTTTTGTAGGATAACCCTGGCTTCAGAATCTTCATTTTATTAGAAGAAATTGCTTTAGAATATACTATGAATTTTTGGTTGAAAAACATAAATGTAATTTTTTTTGGCTTCAAAACATAATAAAATTATACAACTGATAACACTGACCTTTGAGCCTTTAGCTTTACCTAGGAAATTGAGAGTAATTAAATTTCTCCACAATAAAGCTTTTGTGGCAAAACCAAGCAAAGGATAAACTAAATACTGTTTTAAAAGAAACTCAACTCGCCTGTGCTGAGCTTGCTGTAAGACAAAGGTCCAGAAATAAAGCCGTAAAAAATTGTGTGTGTGTGTGTGTGTGTGTGTGTGTGGTAAAGAGGGAAGAAGAAAAGATCTGCCATACATACGCTGTCATATTAATTCCAGCCACCGGTTCCAAACAGAGGCCCTCTCCACAGCACCATCCATAGTGGAGACTACTACAGAAGCTTGAGGGTAGTGGGGACAACCTTCTAACACAGTGACCTGGATACTTGACCCAGTTTTTCCTTAGGATGTATTGGATGGGATGCAGTGTAAAAGGATGGGCTACATGACATGACAGATTCTCAGCTTGGTCCCTGGCCGTGTAGGACAGAGGAATGAAACTTGCCCATTCCATCCTAATTCTATCCTGCCTCTGACTGGTAATTCCATGTTCAAATTTTTGTAGGTTTGATTCTTTGACTCCTGGATTGTTTTTTTACCAAACTGGTTGACCTCAGGATTTGGTTCAGATAATGTAGAAAATATTAATCACCACTGGATAGACTAGTCAAAAAGGGGGGTTCTACCAAAATACAACGATTTACCGATTTTCTCTCTGCTTTCAGGTCTTGGATGTAGCGTGTCAGCTCACAGATGATGTGAGTGGTGAGATTCTCAGCGATGACCTCGTGTTGTCCTGCATAGTCATTCAACTCATTCAGAGTCATCAGGAATGCCCGACAGGATGTATACCTGATAACAAGAAGAGATTAAAAACACTTATTTCACATTAATCTAATAACACCAGCTTCATTATAGAAAAAACAAGAATGTCAAACTTCTACAGAAGGACATTAAATCGGTACATTAAATAAGTTGTCTACGCGTTTTAGATAAAATAAGGGTATATCCAGTATCTGCATAATATCATTAGAAATAATGGGTAGGTAAGTCAAGAGACAATAGTCCCGTAAATACAAAGCATATATCATTTAGGAAGCTAACAAAGGATTAAACATATTTGAAAACGGGTGACTAAAAGGGTAAGAAAGACACAGATAAAGCCTTGTCTCAAAAAGGCTACAAAGACACTTCTGATTCTGAAAGAAATATTTAATTTCAGCTGTATTAATTTAAGACCAGGTTGGTTAAACTGTACATATAGATTCTTCTGGAAATAACCTTGACTATAGCTACACTGAGCTCTGAGCACTAAGCAGATACAGACTGTTTCCCTGCAACCAATGAAATTCATGAATTCAAAAAAGCTATTGTCACCCACTGAGGACTGGAGATTAATCTGGACTTAACTCACTTGTATTCATCTTCCTCTCTTGGGTTTTTCTTTAGCTGATATTTTTTTGAGAGGTTTCTGTTGGAGAATGGGAACACCTTTCAATACAGGTACAGAAAGCATACAGCACACTGGAATTGATGGCCTTTGTGAAATGTGTTTGTGGTGCTCAGCCACAGTGCAGGACTGCATCTTGACCTCATACTAATGCTGGATCTTCATTTGATGAAATTGTCCTGCACAGAAAGAAAATTCTAACTTAAAAACGGCTTCTAATGGTTTTGAATTACCACTTAATGTGTTCCAGTCTTGATTTGCCCTAAAGACAAATGTCTCCATTAATTTGAAATCATATGAATATTTCTTAGAGAATTTTCCTGCTGTGTGACAGTGGCTCAAATCAAGATAAAGCATCTGTATGAACACCATTATAAACAAGAGAATGCAAGAGATCGGACAGGAGAGGGCAAAACAAGAAGCAGCATCTGTTAGTCATTTCTTAAAGATGTTTAATCTAATCTGAGAACGACATGAGCCTTACAATGAAAGCAACTGCAAGCGCAACATTCCTCTTGAAGTATCAGAGCACTTCACGTTCAGAATAATGATTGAATGAATGAATAACTGTTGGGTTTGGCGTTACGTTCTGAACTGGGTTTTGTGGCACCTGTCAAGGCTTTCCATGTTGGAGCTGCTCCTGTCCACTGGAGGCTTTCCTTGTGATGGGTATGAGTGAAAGCCACTGGGTCCTCCTCCTGCACTAGCCCGGCCATTACAAAGACTGTCGAGTTGTGTTTTCTGAGATGGGGTCCCAAACACCAATGTCATGTTGCACCACTTGTGGCCAGTCTGTTAGCTAGCGCGACTGTGGCCGTTTCCCTTTGACATCTCTGACCAAACAGGCTTATCAACCCACAGTACCGCTGCTGACCGGGTGTTTTCGTCATCCGTTGCACCGTTCTCCATAAGCAGATGCAGACGATACCATGAAATGACACCGCAGTGGAAATAACATTTCTCCCCCGTGCTCAGCTCCACACCAAGGGTTCTGGTGTGTTGCTAGGCAGACTGCCGCACACCAGCTGCCTTTTTTGTCTGCTCGCAGCCACATGACAAATCAGGATGCTGACACAACAGCGCACGGAGCAAATCCCACAAGCCCAATATTCATGATAGCACTTGGAAAACGACTGCTTTGTCTCCTAAGGGGTTATTTACTCGCCCCAATTGATTGTTTCTTGGGGTCTTTTTGACTCATTTATAAAGGACATCAAATGTGTCCCTTATGAGGGATGAGCTCAGTCTATTATTGCCTTCATCAATATATCACACCAACCGCGTGCACAATAAACTAGTGGGAGGTATTAAATGCGCTATGGTTGCTGACGAAAAGTCACAAAAAGTCATATGCCATCTAAAATGATGCCGCTAATGATATCGGCAGGAGAACACAACCCAGCCATTGTCCAGTGCAGAGCTGATATCAGCACTACAGCTGAAGCCCAGAGAACCCCTTGATGTCAAGTCCATATACCAGGTTGATGTCGGCTGATTGTGCATGCAGGGCCAATCTACGATGTGCCTCTCGGTGAGTGAACGGCAGACAGCGATGCAAGTCATCCACTGTCCCCGGGGACTACTCTGTCAGAGACCATCACCGTCTGGCAACTACCCCTGTACTATACAGTGGAAAGCTGGCAAGGCCATTGGAGGAAAACAAATGTGGGTCATTGCTATGGATAACCTAGTAACCATGGTAATGCGTTGCCTACGCGACCTACACTTCCGGTTGCGCTGAGTTAAAGGCCGGTGCCTTTGTTCATCTCTCGCTTTGGCTCTGCATGCACTGCCAACATTAGGTAGGGCTGTATTCACCTGACCATCGGTTCAAATCAGGCTGAAATTCATACCGTTTTTTTACCTTTATGGGACTAGATGTTATTACTTAGAAACAATACCATTTTTTTCTCAGTGATAACAATACAGCAGAGCAACAACCGGTACAATATTTATTAGTACCCTGAACCGTATTGAACTGGAACATGCGTATGGAAATGTGTGTAAAAATGTGGATGCCAGAGTTATTTTTCAGTCTGACATGGCTTCATTGGCAATGCAGGCTGTGCAGTCTTTTATCACATTACTCAAATCATCTAAACATACAATACTAGTGTCCTCACACAATATAAAGATTCGCTGTGAAGAAGGCAATGTATTCCCAGTCTTACCTTATCTGCTTTGCATAGCTGATTTCAATTTCAGATCTTTCCTTAACAAATTTTGTATACCTCTCCACAAACTCAATGCCCCAGTGGGTGTGTTTTTCCAAGTTGTCAAATTGGTCCTGTATTAGGAGACAGACAATAAATAAAAAAATATCCCCAAGTTAATTTCCAAAATCACTATTAGAAAGCTAGACCAGGTTACACAAACTCTGACCCATGCATTTTCTTTTTAAAGACGATGTGCAGGAATGTTGCAGTGTTTAAAATCGAAATAAAAGTAATCATGGTATAATCAGAGTAGAATCTACAACAGAAATTGCAGCAACATAGGCCTTGTTGCGTTACGTTTAGACTAACTCTGATGCTACTTTCTGATATATACCCTACAGATACCGTAAGCACAGAAGACCAGCGGCCTTAACTAGTTGCGGTGGATTAGCCTACTAACTAGCCCATAAAGTAGACCTATGCTCTTCACTTAATTGCACAATGTGGTGGCGGGTTACTTTTGCATCTCTAGGCCGATTCAAACAATACAATTAGTCTAGAACAACTAAAGGTCTTTATTCAATTCCATCAAAAAAACGAATTCCTTAATCGTAGTTAACATTTAATCCGTTATGTCAAACGTCACCCTATAAATTGATTTGAAACAGGCCTTTTGTGAGTGGAAAACGTCGTGTCTGGACAAATCCTTTCAATCTGCTGGTCCATACTGCTCTAGACTCAAAAATAATAGCATATTTTGGAAAAATTATTAGGTGAAATAAAGAAGACAACTGTAAAACACTATTCCAAATACCTTCAAATTACCGCTTTCGCTACAAAATGAAGCGAATGAACATGTCCACAAGAGCCGCTGCCTACAATCTCTAGCAACACTATCAGCACAGAATGGACCCCGTTTGCAGTGGATTAGTGATTGTAGCCTAATAGGCTAATAGGATCATGTAAACAACTATAGCTTCTCACGTAGACAACGTTGTAGGGTTGATATTGCGGTTAAAGACAAAAATATCGACCCATGACAGTAAAAGCAGAGACTGTAGCGAGTCGATCCAGTAGGACATACAATCCGCTACATACATCCAATAATAAAGGCTGCATGCACGCGCAGAGTAGCATCATGGCAGCAGCAGCATTGAGCTCGCCACCTTACACCGATATATACATATAGTTTACATTTCAACAGATCTATTGCCCATGAGATATAAGCGAAACCTGAAAAATATTTAATTAACATAAACATTTGCGCCGTAATCACACGGTCGTGCTTTCGCGGTTCTACGTACCCACAGCTCCGTCCCCCATCTGCAACTCATGGTTTCAATGTAATTTCCTCCAAATGTTCCACGATTTCTATACATGCGTCCAATTCTATTATTCAGGTATATATATATAAGTACAGACGCGTGTCATACGATCCCTCACGGTTTCTATCCTTTTTCACAGACACATTCTGCGATTACAAGGTGTTTTGCGGTCAGATATCGGCTTGACTACGGCTCCTACATGTGGGGCATCCACCCGCCTAGCCCGATGACAGCACGCGGCCGCGCGCTTCACAGAGGAATCTTTGCTAGAGCTTTAGCTCACTAGGTAGTCCGCTAGCGCTGATGGATGAATGAATAAAATTAGTTGAGGACAGACTAGCTTTGGAATAGTCAGAAAAGTGATTATTGTAACAAACAATAATCAAACTCCAGGCTTTTGGCAGCACAAATTGTTTGTTTTCCAAGGTAAAAGAGATTGAGGTTCCTATTCCAATGAAGAATATTGGAAATTCAGACTTACATTTGTCTACGCCATAATAGATGAATGTTGAAAATAATTTGCATTATACGTAGAATCATTATAATATCTCAGTGTAATGCATTTCCAAGTTGATAGTGAGTGGTTCTGATGGTCCACAACGTATTGTACATTACTCGTTTCCAGACACTTCTGTGCGCCATGCCCTAGGGATGAGGTTAGCACATACACGATAGATGCACTGTTCCGTACTGGTTTGGGCCAGACAGCGCCAAATATTCATCTGGTGGCAAAAAAAATCCTGGAGTGCATCTGTATTGTAACATTCAAATATACTTCTTAGCTCCAACTTGAAGCGACATAAACTTTTGAGGAAAGACTAAAGTTTGTATTGACAGTTAATGGACCAGCCTTCACGACCTGATTTCTCTACATTGTTGTCAGAATAGGTTAAGTGTTCTGATTTCTTAGGGTTGGTGTGTATCTAGTGGACTTAGAAAAGTATGTGGAACCCCTCCCAAAAAGAAAGAGGGTAAAAAAACTAAAAGGTGTTGCAGTCCAGTTCCAGTTTTCCAGTTCACTGTATATAGGTGTTGGTTAATGCTTTGTATTCCAACAATCTGAATTGACTCAGTGACAGGGGTTAAACTGTCAGCTTTAATTTCCATCACCAAACACACTACCATTCACAGGTTTGAGATCACTTAAAAATTTACTTGTTGGCAAAAAAAAACATTTTTTTATCCATTAAAATAACATCAGATTGATAAAAAATACATTGTAGACATTGTTATTGTTGTAAATGACTATTGTACATCTACATAGGCGTACAGAGGCCCATTTTTAGAAACTATCAGTCCTGTCTTCCAATGCCACGTTTTGTTTGTTAATCCAAACGTATCATTGTAAAAGGCCAATTTGATCATTAGAAAAACCTTTTGTGATTATGTTAACACCACTGAAAACTGTTGATTAAAGAAGCAATAAAACTTGCCTTCTGTATACTAGTTCAGTATCTTCAGCATCAGAACTTGTGGGTTACAGGATCAAAAAGACCAGAAACAAGGATCGTTCTTCTGAACTCATCAGTCTATTCATGTTCTGAGAAATGAAGGCTATTCCTAGCGAGATATTGCCAAGAAACTGAAAATCTCACACAATGCTGTGTACTACTCCCATCACAGAACAACGCAAACTGGCTCTAACCAGAATAGAAAGAGGTGTGGGAGTCTCCGGTGCACAACTGAGCAAGAGGACAAATACATTAGAGCAACTCAACTGACAGCTCCATTTGATAGCACCTGCAAATCACCAGTCTCAACATCAACAGTGAAGAGGCATTTCTGGGATAATGGCTTCTAGGTGGAGTTCCTCCTCTGTTCTTGAACCCAACTTAATCCTACTTTTTATTGGCCAGTCTCAGATGCCTTTTTCTTTGCAACTCTGCCTAGTGGCAATGGTTCATATAGTGGTTATGGTTCATAACGTGGCCTTTAGAACATGAAGTATGTAACAGTAAATGAAGAACAAGGATGTACATTAACCATAGTGAGCCAGTACACCAAGGTGGCAAAAAAGGTTCCCTATGACATCTGGGTTGTTATGGTGTTTTAGTCTTGCTTTCTTGTTAATAACTAATCCACTTCCTATATTGGAGGCAATAAGATGCCTGAAAGCGTCCAACTCTACTGGCAATACTGGAACTGAGTAATAAACAACAGAGGTTTAGATGATATCACAGGGAGTTGGGACGCTCCTTAAAATGCAAATGAAAACAGAATGAAATGATATGTAAATCATTTAATCCTTATATGTATTTGAAAATAGCACAAAGACAACATATCAAATGTTGTTACTGAGAAATGTTATTGTTTGAAAAAATACATGGCCATTTTAAATTTGATGCCAGCAACACATTTGAAAAAAGTTGGGACAGGCACATGCTTACCACTGTGTTACATCACCTTATCTTTTAACAATACTCAGTAAGTGTTTGGGAATGGTAGAGACCTATTGCTATAGTTTTGCTAGTGGAATGTTGTCCCATTCTTTCTTGATATGTATTTGTAAAGGGCAGCCAGACTGGTCCATTTGAGTGTCCATGCCAGGATTGAAGTTTTAAAAGCGAGCATAGAAGGAGTTCAGTGCTTCTAGGACAGAAGCCGGCACTCCCCCCACACTGCCTGAATATCCTTTATAGTCAGTGATGGTTCTCAGACCACTCCACATGTTCCTGGTATTGGAGCCCTGGTAGAGAGATTCTACTTTGACTCTGTATTGGCTTTTTGCAGTTATTATTGTCTTCCTGAGTTCATACCGGTATTTCTTATAATTGTCCTTACTGCTGGAGTTGAATGCAGTCGGTGCCTCAAGCATAGCAGGAATACCACTGTTGACGCATGGTTTTTGATTAGATATGTCTGATGTTAAAAGGGCTTGACAATATTACATTTGATTGACTGATTAATGTGACTGTTTATTTTTTTGCATAAGACTTGCCTGTTTAAACATCTACTGAAAAGGTATTACTCATGTCTTCCTTCACGATGTCCATGTTATCAGAGTGGTTGTTTAATGAATTGTCTTTATAGCCTGCACTTAGTTAATCCTGTCATTCTTGAAGCGAGGATAATGTGGAATCACTAGTGTTAACCGTTTGTTTATGTCTTCACCTTAGTCCATCTAAAATGAGCTCAGGCCCAGAGAAGGTGCTGGCATTTCTGAATGTGTTTTTCTGCTTTGCATGGTAGGGTTTTAACTTGCATCTGTGGATGCTGCGACGCTCTGTGTTTACAGACAACAGTTTTCGAAAGTGTTCCTGAGCCCATGCAGTAAAATCCACTAAAGAGTCGTGTCTGTTTCTAATTGTATTGCTGCCTGGGGGTCTGAGGTTCATGGCCATCCAATATTTTTTGGGGGCCTTGTCCCTTGTGTATAGAGATTACTCCTGATTCTCTGAATCTTTAAATGATAGTATACCAAAATTGAGATGCCAAAATGCTTTGCAACTTTGCATTGGGATATGTTATTCTTGAACGGTCACACTATTTGCCTGTGCTGTCTTTCACTGAGTGATAAACCCCTCCACATCCTCACTCCTGGCAGACCCATTTACTCTGGAATTATCTTTTCATATCCCATCATGTTACTGACCTGTTGCCAATTGACCTAATTAGATGTGTAATATTCCACCAGATTTAGATTTTAGCATTACACATTTCCAGTCTTTTGGTGCCTCTACCAGATTTTTTTGAAAAAAATAAAATGTCTCAGTCTCAAAATGTGATGTTGTCTTTTTACTATTTTGTATTGAATATAGTGTTTTAAAGATTTGCATACGCATCATTACATTCTGTTTATCTTAACATTTTAAACAATGTCCCTAGTTTTTTTTAAACGGGTTTGAAAAGGGTGTAATTGTGTATTCAGACATACTTGACTCACCTGAGCATTTCACCAGACTGCCCACAGCAAAGAAAGCATACTGCATCATATGTGCCTTGAGTGTGCTTGGAGGGCATGTATCAATAGAATGGTGGATTTCACAGTGTTCTTGTCTATAGAATCAGAATGTTACATATTTGAGTAACAAAAACAATTATTTTCATGTTGCTCAACCAAGGAACTATGACATTGTTGACAATGAGAAGTATAGCCTAACACTGACTGAGAAGTACAGGAGTTTCTGTTCTCCTTCTGATGAGCCAATGGAATTTCTCCAATTGCAAAAGTGTTTCACAAAAGGTTTTTAAATGACAATAGGGTAAGAATTAGTTTTACACTTCATTAGACACATTTTATTAATAAAAAATGGATGAGAAAACAGAACTTGTCAAACATACGAGGTAGGTAACATTTCAATATTTTGAAAACATTCCCAAACCTCTGTGTATGCCAGCAGCTTGGGTCATTTACCAATAATTTATTGTTTTTGACTAATCAGATACAATCTTTTGTCAGAAATGTAAAACCGTTTTTCCAGTTTTGACACTGAATTTGGACAGATCTGTTTCTTGGTATTAAAAGTAAATAGAAGCTATCTAAGAGTAAGATCATATCAAAATTACATCTTTCATATGTTTGGTGTGCAACATTATTTTCAATATTTCAAGTGAATCATGTTCATTGCTTTTGTATTTTATAGTATATTTTTCATATGTAAATTAGATCAGAAATATAGAAAATCAAGGAAGCTCCTGGGACCAACTTTTTAAATATAGTTAGTATCTTTTAGGTCCTTGTTAAATCATAAGCACAGACCATAGGCTATGACAGTCATCAAAGAAAAATAGCTGATTATCGACGTGTGGCTCATCACAAATGCCTAATTTCCATTTTCAACTGGATACCAATGTAATTTGAATAGAGACATTTTATGTGATACCGATGGTATGCTTTCTGTCAATCCAGAACATAGAATTTTAATAGCAGATTTATTATGTTCTGTTGATGTCAAGCTTTCTATGTAGTCAGAATTATGTCTACCCATGAAAAGGCTTCTCTTTATTCATAATATCATGTAAACCGGCTCAAATGCAGCCCTCACCTTCAACAAACTGAAACAAAAATGAAGAACCTACCTAAAAAGGCACTGGCAGCAGGGCTGACCACAGCCTAGAGAGGATTGTCAAGCAAAGCCGATTCAAGAACTTGGGGGGAGCTTCACAAGGAGTGGACTGAGGCTGGAGTCGATGCATCAAGACCAACCACATACAGACGTGTCGAGGAAATGGGCTACAAATGTCACATTCCTAGTGTCAAGCCACTCCTGAACCAGAGAAAACGTCAGAAGAGTCTTACCTGGGCAAAGGACAAACATAATTCAATTGTTGCTAAGTGGTCCAAAGTATTTTCTTCAGATGAAAGTAAATGTTGCATTTCACTTGGATTTCAAGGTCCCAGAGTCTGGAGGAAGAGTGGAGAGGCACAAAAGTCAAGTTGCTTGAAGTTGAGTGTGAAGTTTCCGCAGTCAGTGATGATTTGGGGTGCCATGTCATCTGCTGGTGTTGGTCCACTGTGTATTATCAAAACCACAGTCAATGCAGCGGTCTACCTGGAGATTTCAGAGTACTTCATTATTTCATCTGCTGAAAAGCTTTATGGAGATGCTGATTTCCTTTTCTAGCAGGACATGGCACCAGCCCACAGAGCCAAAACGACTGGTAACTGGTTTGCTGCCCATGGTATTAGTGTGCTTGATTAGCCAGCCAATTTGCCTGACCTGAACCCCATAAAGATTAATTTAATTAATTTCATATATTCTCTGAATATATTGCTACCCTGTGTATATTCCTAAACAAAGTGGACATTTTAAGGTTTAGTTAGTCATGGTTCTCTGAGTGAGCAATATTGAGTTAAAATGATGATTCACGCTTGACCATGATCGGAAATTCTCTATCAAGCAAATTTTAAAACTAGGAAACATGATTCATTTTCTGTATCATAAAATCTATCAGGGTCTGTGGAAATTTGTGAGTGAGAAATTTGGATAAAAAACGTATTTGAAATGAGATTTATTTAGTTTTGAGCTATTGTATTCTGAAAAGAGTACACTCCCCAAATGTGATGTCATTGAGGGGAGGTGTTTTTTTAATTAAAGGACTATTACAACCTTACAATATGAAAAGGGATTTTTTTACACAATTTACATTTGACTATTTTACACTAAATAATGCTCTCAAACAGCAGATTTATGTTTTTGGGTTTTGGCATTACAATATAATTTTTTCAAGTAGCCCAAAATCCTGGAATGCATTTCAAATAAATAAAATCCCAAGCATGTTTGTATTTCTTACATATTTTATCTGATTAAAGGTTTTCCCTGGTTTTCAGGGCTGACCCTTAAAAGTTCATAAAGGTTTTAGCCCCACAAAAACAGAAACATCAGCATAAGGTCCTATAGAGAAAACCTCTTTATTGCAATAAATTCAGTGGATTAAATACCATGTGTACGCTGTCTCCTTAACATATATTTAATTGTTTAGTTAAGTGATTTAATATGAATTCACAATTGTTTTTTTTATTCACAGCAATGCCAAGCTATACCTCGCAGTGTTTTCTGCTGTTTTGGGAAATTTCAGTTTCGGCTATTCCTTGGTGTACCCTTCTCCGGTAATCCCTCAACTCAAGAACAGTGATAATCCTCAACTTAATATGGACACAGAACAGATAGCCTGGTTTGGGGTGAGTGAGACAGAGATATAAAGAACACAAAGACATGGTCCTTCCTTCAGTGTGCCTTTTTAACTGACTCAACATTATGATAGCCAATAAGATAATCCCTTGCCAAAATGATAATGATTTCCTTGGTTGGTTTCAATCATGTACTTATCTAAATGCAGTTACTATTCTATCAGTCTATTTTCACATTGGGGGCTGCAGCAGGAGGCCTTGGCGCCATGCTTCTGAATGACCTGATTGGACGAAAGACAAGCATAATGGTGTCGGCAGTCCCTTCAACAGTCGGGTATGTATGTTTAATTTATTGGTATACATTTTCCAGGTATTTACAGGAAGAAAAGGGAAAAAGGTCATTTTTAAATATTTCAAAAAGTAGCAATGACACTAGTGATCTCCAAGCTTTTGATGCATGTCACCATCATCTCCCACAACCTCACAGTTATGGAGAACATCAGAAGGATTGTGTAGACAGTACACCCACCCTGGTGGATGTGCTACTATTGAAAACAATCTCCCTATGAATCCCAATGGCTTCCTCACCATTGGCAATACATGTTGACATCACCAGAATTTAGCACCTTCAAATGGGACTGTGGTGGCTGACCCCAATCTCACACCTCCTGGCAACTATAATCTGGCAACTATCATCTCCATGAACCTAGGGTTGCAGGACAACAGCACATTGTCCGGCCTGCAGAGAGGGTCATTAGCTGCCACTGGCCCTATATCAAGCTTGTATGCATCTAACTGAGTGTCAGGAAGTGTGCAGGAAAGATTATCACCAGCCACACCCACCACATGAATGTGTCCATCAGCTGTAAAATCATGTATATCTATACATCCACCGCTCACTGTATCATTATAGTTTAATAGTCACCAGTTATTTGTTTACCATGTATGTAAACTTTGTGTACACTCAGTGTGTACGGTCTCTAAATGTAATCCACCACTAGCTGGACCGTTATGTAAACAAACATTTCAAAAAGATCTCTGTTTGTATCCTATAGACTTTGATATATTGTAGACTACAACCTTTCTGTTGATATTTGGATCAGCAGGCAAAAACAATAAGCACAACACAAACACAAGCCTACATGTATATGGCATGTAATGGCAGATTTAAATTTGTTATTGTAAAATACAAAGTAGAGACACACCTCTAACGTAGATTATGCAGATAAAATCACAAGGAAAATGACAGATTTCATGGGGATATGTCCTAAAATGTGATGGGAGAACCTAATCTGCAATTGCCAGATCTGCAGTCACTCTGTCACAAGACCAAAGCCCTCGACATATTAGGCAACATTACACAGGTTGGTTTATGCGCTCTTTCTTCAACCACTTTCAGGTACATTGTGATGGGAGCGGCACAGTATACGTGGATGCTCCACCTGGGCAGGTTTCTGACTGGTATTGCTGGGGGCATGACAGCTGCATCCATTCCAGTAGGTCTGCTGCAGATCACAGTGTGTGATCTTTTGAAGCTTCAACTAATACCAAAGATTTAGACCAGTAAGACACTAAGATGGATTTAAGAATATGTCGTTAGGAAATAGGTTGACCTGATGCATAGCGCTTTCCTGAAACCCTCTGAATCTGACATCGTATGGACAACAGGATTTCTACCAAGCCTTCCATTAGCGACAATCCTTTGTTGCGTTCTGTTCGCTCATTCAGGTGTACATCTCTGAGATCTCCCATCCAAAAGTGAGGGGAACACTGGGATCGTGCCCTCAAGTCACTGCTGTGTTTGGAGCCCTGTCACTCTACGCCCTGGGTGAGAACCAGTCTATGTTGGGCGTGTTTCACGCCTGTGGATGCCTGTTCATATTCACGTCCGCTCTGTGTTTGGCGCAGGGCTGGTGATTCCATGGCGGTGGCTGGCTGTTGTGGGGGAATTCCCCGCCCTGCTCATGCTGGTGCTGCTGTGCTTCATGCCCCACTCGCCACGTTACCTGGTCAGCTGTGGCCAGCGGGACAAGGCCCTCAAGGCCCTGGAGTGGCTACGGGGCCCAAACTCAGACTTCACGACGGAGTTCAACAGAATCGAGTTCAGCATCTCGTCTCAGGTACGTGGCCAGCATTTTGGTCTGAATGCCCCAACAGACTCACTGTGGATGTTCCAATGAAATGCATTTGGAGTTTCTTTTTTTCCACAAGGGGAAGATCCAGTGGTCCGATCTGAAAATACCGTTCTACTACAAGCCCATCCTGATCTCGACGTTGATGAGGTTCCTTCAGCAGATGACTGGCATAACTCCCATCCTGGTGTTTCTGGAGCCCATCTTCCAAAAGACGGATGTATTCCTGGTATGTCTGTTAAGTCTGCCGACTACACAGGCTTTTTGCAACACTGGGCCGGTCAATTCACTCTAGAAACTAATAACGTTTCTGAAATCGGTGGTACACACTTATTTCAACAGTATTTCAACAGACTGACACAATACCATCATCTTAGAGAAAGAATCAAAGATATCTGTTTGACTTTTGCCAATAACGCAACAAAGAAAAATGCACTCCATTTGTATCCAGGAACCTAAATACGACGCTGCGGTGGTGGGGGTCATTCGACTAATGTCAGTGGGAATCGCTGCCACTTTGATGGACAAGGCTGGACGGAAGGCCCTCCTCTACACCTCAGGTTGGTGAATTCTGTCACCAGTCAGATTTACAGCCACTCCAATGGCACCATTTGATGACTGCATATCTGTCTACTCCTTTGTAGGCTTCCTGATGTTCCTCTCTACTCTTACAATGAACATGTACTCCCACACCAGCCACTGCTCCTCCGGCAACCTGACTGGCACCATGCTGACCACAGACCCCGTAGGGGCATCTGCTTTCCACGCCATCACCCTGATCCCATTAATAAGCACCATGGTCTTTATATTTGGTAAATCAATATATTTTTGTTTTTGTCTAGGAAATACAACAGGCTTCAAATAATATACTAGCCCCGCTAAAGTGATCTAACGACGGCCCACTGAAATCCTTGTTTCCCGTGTCGCTCTGATCACATTAAGGTTATGCTATGGGATGGGGCCCAATCACTTGGCTTCTGATGTCTGAGATCTTACCGCTGGGAGCGCGAGGGATCACGGCAGGCCTGTGTGTGGTGGTCAGCTGGCTGACCGCCTTCGTCCTGACCCACGTCTTCATGCATGTGGTGGTGAGTCAAATATCAGCTTTGTGACTGATATTAAAAATACCACAGAGTGTTTCCAAGGATAAATGCTCTAAATGCCCCCCCACCCACAGGAGGCCTATGGACTGTTTGTGCCGTTCCTGTTCTTCTCTGTGGTGTGTGTGGTGAACATTATCTTCACCGCCGTGTGTGTCCCGGAGACCAGGAACCGGTCGTTGGAGGAGATTGAGAACTATTTCAGGACCGGACGCAAATTCACCATCCTTGACGGATAATGTTTGTTGCCGGAGCGTTTGTCACTGGACATCAACACACATACTTTGCTTTAAATCGGGTGATGAACTCCATGATTTAAATGTTGCTTCAGTCTTTGTAAGATAGTTTATGTAACTTTATGTATATTGAAGTGTAAATTGTCTTTAAGTAAATGCATATGTTGAAACATTGGACTGTCGACTGGGTACTTTTAAAAATGAATGTACATAATATTTAGAGCCATAGGGAATTAGGTCATACCCTCAAAGTAACACCACCCATGAACCGGTTTCATAATGAGTATGCTCAATACCCATTCGGGTTTCAAACCTCATTCTTCCTCTTTTAGATCCTTTCACAAACACCAGACAGGAATTTTCATGTACAAAAAGAGGAACAGGATGAACATTAGCTACTGACTGAATATACAACATTTGTTTGATATTTCTTTACAGACCATGTTGTAGTTCCGAGTTGTTTGATGTAATGTATATTTTCTGCTGGAAAATCAAGTTGCTTCTGACGTTCTTCCCTCTTAAGGCTGGTTTCACGGTAAAAGACCAGAAAGACACAGAGGATGAACATTACATTTAGCATAATTACTGTGTTTCAATATGCAGTTTTATTGCAGCCTAATTTAGACCCTTGTTTTATAAAGGCCTTTTTACTTGAGTTGTGCTTATATTTCCAACCTAAAAACAAAGGAGCAAGCAATAAGATGCTGAAAGTGTGGTGCTTGTGACAAACTCAGTACTATGTCAGGAACCTTGGAAGAAACCTGGCAGGTACTCTGTGCCAAGTAAAGATGAAGGCATGACCTTTTTTGGCAAAATGTATGGTTTTTGCTTGGTGTTTGTTGGTTGAGTCACAAAGTCACTAAGACAAGAGGCCAGCAGACACCTGGGTGTTGTTCCTAGGTACTTTGTAACGGGAAGGTTTTATGCCTTACTCTTGGAGAGATTCCAGCTGGCTGGCAACTCCTGGGAGGATTCACTACTGTTCCAAATGTTCTTAATTTAGGAAAATATGGCATTGACTGTGGTTCGGTAGATCAAAACAGCCTTTCCAAATAGATAAACATAAACACATTTTTCTGAGGTCTTCAGGGATTAATTTATTTAATAGCATAATGTGCGTCTGT
This sequence comes from Esox niger, assembly GCA_016801105.1. Lineage (NCBI taxonomy): Eukaryota > Metazoa > Chordata > Actinopteri > Esociformes > Esocidae > Esox > Esox niger. Next base: position 41,284 of record JACXGJ010001407.1, on the reverse strand, counting down.
AACCTGTGAGATTACATTTTAATCCGTGGCTAAAGTTAGTCAGATTTACAGTTAAATCAATATCTGTTGGCACCCTTCATGAAATTGAGCGAAAAAAAAAAAAAAAAAAAAAAACACAAATCAGTATTATTTTGGGCTCGAACATAAGGAGTTGAATACTTCTGTCACAATATCATTAAAGCAGGACCAAAGCACAGACTTGAAGGGAAAATAAAGAATTTAATGGTGGAACAGAGACAGGTAAAATCCAAACAAGAAAACAGTAGAAGACCAGGCAGAAAAATGGACTAGTGGCAGGGACCGACATAAACCAAGCACAAAACACAATGACTGACAAAGGGCTAACAGGGCAAACTATATAGAGAACTAAATGATAAACAGGTGAAAACAATTGGAACAAACAGGACTGGGCAAGTTCCGAAACAAAATACAAAAACCCAACACAACTGGCTACATACAAAAAAAGAAGCAGAAAAGAGAAAACAACTTCATTCAATACAATAATATCTCAAACACAAAACATTGATAAATATATAATGATATTTATCTGAAAAAAATAATTCAATAAATATTTCAATACAATGCGAACATTTGCAGAAATTAAAAAAATCTGAGAGCAGGAAGATACTTATTCACAGGACTGTACACATGTGATCAAAACCCCCCCACCAACTAATTTCACAGATAAGTTGTTATGCAAAATTTTTCTCCACATTTGCCATCTCTAAGGTACATGTTATTATTTGTCACTTTTGTCTACAATACCTTTTTCCAGAACTATGGAGGCTTTATTTCATAGGTTACTATGTTTTTTAGGCTAGCTAGTGTTTTTGGACCTTGCAGTCCAGCCTGTATAGTTGGAGGTGGACACATACACACATATCTCCTGAAGAGTATATTTTCATCACCAGGGTGAGAATTATTTTGTCATCTACCATAGAAGTCATTTTATTGGGTCATTTGCCATGGCTGAGAAAACAAGTGATTTTTTTTCCTTCTTAATTTACCAAATATTTTGGCATGCCAAATGTTTTGCTGACGTCTGTGATCAATTTATTATGCATTATCTGCCTCGTAATGGCTAGCACTGGCACTTCTTTGGTACTCCTGGTCGTCCCTCATCAACTGACTCCAAATGCCAAGTGCAGAATCAACACTACACATTAACAGCTCCCTTGTGCTTGCAGTAATAATGCAAACACGCTTGTTTTTGAAGAGACAGTAGTGAGGCCAACTGTCCTTATGCTGTTGCTTATTAAGGGGCCCAATGTGTGCCAGGAAAAATGCAATATTTCCAGTATTAGCATCTGTTGACGGACTTGTTGTAGACTGAGGTGGAAAGAAACTTTAAGGATATCTGATTACCTGTATGTGCATACAAACGTATATAAATATTTGCATTTGTAAATTAAAGATATTCAGATGGGGACATGCCCTGTTCATTTTGATTATTCAGCAAATACAGTTTTCAGGATATTTGAATCTCAGTTTTATGATCAATTGTTATCATTCTGAGAGGAGGTTGGAAAGCATTCTGTGATTGTGAAAGACCTGAACCCGCCATTCCATCGTATAGAAATGAACAGGAAGTTATTGGGATCAGCATATGAAACAACAATAAAAAAATGTGTTGTTTTAAATAAATGGTCTAAACAACATCCATATGAGAAAATGGTTCAGACAGGGTTCCTAATGCTTGGAGTTTTGGGTCCAAAGCCGAAAGGTTGCTGGTTCATATCCCTGAATCAATCTTAGGGTGATGTGGAGCATCTTTACTCTAACGGGGAATGCACTTATCCTTTGTGTTTATTTGTTTTCAACCAACAAAGGGGGGGATAGTCTCTAGTTCTTTTCTAGCAACATGCTGGTCCTAAGCTAACATACTCTAGAACCACTAGATGGTGCTATGCACATGGTTATCTGATTACTTCTGAAATTATTTTAATACTGGGAATCAAGGTACATTAGTCTTTGGAATTTTTGTTTCTCTGTTTGCTTTTGTGAAGTGTCACATTCCTGTGTTCATATTAATCTTGATGATTATGCATTGTCAGTAATAGGTATTTCCGTGAGAATGTTGGTTGTTTGTAGAATGTATGGGAATTCCTGACAGGACACTGTTTACACCTTCCACCCAAGCTCCATCTGCCACTACTGATTTGTCTCTGTATTAGTGATCAGATAATTACATGTCGACATCATCAGGTTCAGTTCAGATTGTGGGTCTGGTTGCTATGGATCTCCAACACGTGGCAACAGTCAACAGCAGTTAATACATGTGCAGTGCAAAACATGGCACAATGTTTAGCAACCTTCTCGCCTGTTCAGAGATTTAATCACAAACATTGCACATCAATATGAAGACAGCTTGGAATATTACAAAAGTCATGAAAGGTCATGGCATTTGGTACACAGACCCTTTCAGTGAAACAAGTTATGTTGTTTTGGCTGTTTACCAAAATATATTCAAGATACAGTTAGAAAATGAATATGGGCTGAAAGTGCAGTCTCACAACTTTAATTGGAAGGTATTCACATCCAAATTGGAGGAAGTGTTTAGGAATTACAGCTCTTTAGTAGGTAGCCCCTTGTCTTCAAGCGACCAAAAGTAATTGGACAATTAACTCAAAGGCTGTTTCATGGACAGGTGTGGGCTATTCCTTTGTTATTTATTAATCAATTAAGCAGTTACAATGTCTAGGGTCGATTCCAGGTTTGGCATTCACATTAGGAAGCAGTTTCTGGAAGCAGGCCAGCTGACAGTCTTGCCTGGGCCCGGGACGAGATAATCTTAGATGTGCCCACCCCCGTGCCCAGATCTCCTTTTCTTTTGCTCTTCCTTTCTTTTATGTTACTCAAATATTACATATTTTATCTTTATTTTTTATAATTCCATAATTTTATGCGGGCCCAGTTCTGCCCCCCCCCACCCTGGGCCCAGGACAACAGACCCGTTTGTCCCCTCCTATCGGCGGGTGTGGCTGTGAGCCCACAACATGCTGTCAGAGGAGCTCTTAGTGCATGTGAAACATGCCATCCTTAGGCAGCGAAAAAAAACTACATCAGAGAGATGACAGGAAAATTAGGAGTGGCCAAAAAACTGTATGGTACATGGTGAGAAAAAGAGAATGCATTGGTGATCCCCTTCACAATATCCAGCCAAGTGAAGAAATTAAAAGTAATAAATGTTGTTGCCCTTAACTGGATTCAAAACCCAGGTCTCCCAACCACAAGAGGCAGTGTCTTTATCCACTACACCACAGTGCTACTTGCTTGTCTTGTCACTTGAAACCATTTAGCATTGTGTTAAACAGACTAACGTTTCACAGTAGCCTCCACCACAAATAGTCATTAGAATTGAGCAGTTGCTAGTGAGACTGAAGATAAACGTCTGCCTGCCAGAGCTATTTCATGGCACAAAAACATTTGTTTTCTATCATATGGAATGACATTGATACAATAACTATCAATATAGGTGACAATATCTGACTTTTTCATCAAGTGAAAAGACGAATTGTGGAATCCCCTACAATTTATTTTGAAAAAGCCAATATTACCCCAAAATGCAAGCATGGATGCGTACTTTGAAATTCCACCAACATTTTTTGTAATACTGAATAATCGTAAACAGCTTTAGTTTAGGCTTAATATAATGTAGCTACTGAGGCTTGTAGCCATGGAAGATTTTGTCGCTCTTGATGCAAAAAGAATTCACAGATGAGTACATCCACCAGAAATAGTCACAATACAACCATAAACAGTTTGATTTTAGACTATAATGTAGCTACTCAGGGTTGTAGCCAGCCAAGTTTTTGTAGATCTGGAGCAAATTCTAAACCTAATGCAATTTGCTTTGACAGTGACAAGATTCAAAAGCGGGACCAACTGTTCGCAGATCCACTTCTGTCACCGCTAAGCTATTTATGTTAGTCACTCAGTAAGAGACATTCGCTCTTCTTGGTCCACTCCACTTAGGTGGTCCAGCAAAAAGTATGGAGAAGGTTCAGCAAAGTTGATTGGATGGTGCTTCATTTAGCAGATGGACAGTTACCCAAAAACATACTGCGAAATCAACCCAGGAGTTATTTACATAAAGAAGTGGAATATTCTGCAATGACCTGATCTCGACCCAAACGAGCATGCATTTCCCTTGCTGAAGACAAACTAACTAGGCAGAAAGACACATGAACACACAATAAATGCCTGGTAAAGCATCACAAAGGAGGAAACCCAGCGTTTTGTGATTTCCATGCTTTCCAGACATCAAGCAGTCGTGGCCTGCAAAGGATTCTCGCATTAAAAATGAACATGTTATTTATGTGTTAATCTGTCCAATTACATTTAAGCCCCTGAAATAAGGGTCTGGGTATGAAAATGGTTGCAAAGGTTTCTTATGATATTTTAGTTAAACTCCTTGAATTAAAGTCAAAAGTCTGCTCTTCAATATAATCTCGTTTGTTTCATTTCAAATCCATTGTGGTGGCGTACAGAGTCAAGATGATGAAAATGGTGTCAGTATCCAAATATTTCCAAAACTAACTGTACAATGTTCAAAACACGTAATCCTCACAGTATAACACCAAGTCAATTAAACTTCAGGGATGTCAATCTGTCCATTTAGGAAGCATAAACGATTGTGAATAAATGTCACCTGTTTTGGTGCAAATGAAAGTGACAACAGGCTCACTGGAGAAGCAAGAGCAAGACAAGTGGTCCCTGGGTGCAGGTCAATGCCCGGCCTCATGCGGTCAGTGGGTAGGCAGTTCCTGGATGACGAAGGCATTGATGCCATTGACTGAGACTCACGTTCCCCAGACCTGAATCCAACTGAGAATCTCTGGGATGTTATGTATTGTTGCATCGTACACCGACCAAGTAGCACCACAGACTGTCCAGGAGCTCCCTGATGCCCTGATCCAGGTCTGGGAGGAGATCCCTTAGGACACCCTCCGCCGTCTCATCAGGAGCATGCCCAGATGTTGTCGGGACTGCATACAAGCACATGGATGCCATGCCCACCACTGAGTCCCATTATGAGTTGCCGTGAAGAAATTCATGAAATTTGAATCATCCTGTGTTTTCAATTGTTTATTTTGATTGTCGGCGTGAAAATTCTCAATTGGTCATATTTTGTTCTCAACAACACAATGTATGGTAAAGATTTAGATTTTTTGTAGATTTTGTTCATTGAGACCCGATGTGTGATTTAAGTGTTATCTTAATTGTTTGAAGCAGTCTATATGTTATTTCACATTTTGTGAGAACTCTTCTTTTCTGACCTCAAATTATCTGAAACAAAATTTTGCTAACGTTTTTATTTTTCACATAAACAACTTCAAGAATATATATGTTAATTAAATAAATATTCACATCACATGTTTTGGGAAAAAAATGCATTCACTCAAATAATAAACAATTGCAATAATATTCATATTGTCCACATTGCTTAATCTTACTCAAGAATTATGAAATTTGGCACACATCCTCAGGGGCTCCGGTATGGTTTTGATCAAACTTGGTTGAAGAAAGAGCTGTCATTTTCCAAATGACACTGATGGGGCGGTGCGTCAATTGATGCATAAGATGTTTATTGTTGCCCGTTTTTGATCAGAGTTGGCTGAATGAGTAACAGAATAATGATGATATTTGCGGTGGGCCTATAGTACCAGGAATAATCTAACTATGTCAAATACAGAGAGAGACAGTTTATGCAATATGATTATGACAATGGTATTTATTTAGAGTACACTGCAAAAAACAACAGATGAGAGGACAATCCACACACTGTGGGAGTATTGACTGCATCTTACATTGCACCATTTTCCTTATGAATATATATATATATATATATATATATATATATATATATATATATATATATATATATAAAATCTAGCATGTATTTTTTTTCTCACCCAGATGGCAAACAGGAAGTTGTCAGTGTATCTATATCTTGAGTATTTAGCTCCCTGGTCAATAAGATTCAATGTGTTTTTTGGAGCTCATGGTTTCTGTGAGATCACACTCATTCATATTGCAAAGGCAGTGCCTGCAAAGTATCCATATGAATCAAATCTCTGACAAAATCTCTGACAAATACTGTAAATGCATTTAATCATGTTGCCAGTAATGCAAAGACTTTTGCACTCAAATCTTTTCCTGGTGTAAGATTAAAGGCAAACAGCGCTAGCTCACAAACACACATCTGCAAGGCAAAGGCAATCAGTTGCTTCAACCGGCACGCCAGTGACTAAATGTTTCAGTCTTTTCTTTCTTCCCAATTGCATCTGTTCATTCTTCCACTCATTCATAATTCAACAAATAACAATTCACAAATCACATCTCTGACAATGCTGAGAAGCCCTGTTTCAAAATGTGTAAATGACAGTCTAGTGGTAGATAATCCCATAATAATATTATAAATCCATTTTCTTTCAGATGCTTTAGATGCAGTTGACTGACATGCTCAGGAGCAATGTGAACAATAGAGTCCAAATTCCATGACTGAGGAACATAATCCACCATTTACTTTAGAGTCACAAAGCTAATTAAAAAGCAACGTTCTTCAGGTGAATTTGGCCTAACTTCAAAACCATTAACTTATTCGACTGTGATTAAAAAATCTATTATGTACTCCTCTCTTTGTCCTGAGAACATACAGAACTGACAGGAGCTTGGGTAAATGGAGACGCAATTTAATTTTTATGTTTTACCCTGTGCTGCTTGACACATTAGCTAAATAGTAATGGCCACTAAACCTGCCAGCTGTCTATGGGTTCCTATTCCAACTAAACTATAGAAGGATCTACTGTGCTTGGCCCAACTATGTTCAATTATAAATGGCTCACTATCATTTGGAAATGCAATGCCTTCATAAAGTTGTCTATATCTGATAAATGAAGTATACTTATTTGCTACATTAACATCCTTTTTTATATTTTGTTTTGGTTTAAAAGCTGAAAATATCCAGTGTAAAGTAAAACATGCAGAAATAGACAAAATCTGAAAAGGGAAAAATATTCCATCCTCTCCGAACTCTCTGAGTGGCAATAATAAAGTCTCTCATAAAACACCAATCTCTTCTCTGGAAAAAATATATATTTTACATTCACATTTTAATTATTAAGCAGGCACTCTTATTGAGAGCAACTTACATATTAGCCATTTTCAAATATCCTATTCCAACTGCCTTTTTTAAAAGCTCTGGTTTGGTTTTTAACTCCATCGTGGCACTGAAATCACCCATTATATATGTAAATGATCCATTATTGGGTAATTAAGACAAATCAATGTTTGTGTAATGATCTGCCTTTCCGTGTGACACACACACACGCTCTTTATCTTTAAGTCACCACTGAAGAGCCGTCTCTTCAGTAGCATCTATGTTTCAGTGTTGTCTGACCTAAGTTTGTGAAGGGCACTGTATTGACGTATCACCTTTGCGGTCTCTACCTGGCAGGCTCCCCTCTCTCCACTGGGATACTCGAGCCAGTGACCCCATAGAGGCTGAGTCATTGGCCTACTTGAGCTTTCCAGTGACGAACTTAAGAGGGCGCATCGCGTCATGCCAGCCTTTTCGCCTTGCTCAACGTGAGTGGGTTGAGTCACTAAGGAGATCTTTCTGTCTGTTTTTACCCAGCCCCCCCCCCCCCCCCCCAGGCTAGTGCAATGGGAGAGAACTCTGTGACCTATACATGGCTATACATGGCCTTGGAAAGATGAGTAGAGAGGAAGTTAATAGTTCTCTGAGCTATCATACCGTAGCAATGCCCTTCTGTTAAACATCCCTGCATGAATTCTAATGACAAATAACTTCTGTGCAGTAGAAGTAGACCTTTTATTGGTCTCTATACAGGGCCTAGGGCAGTATTTCACTGTGAAAACGATCATCGTCATCACAGCTCTGCTTGTCTGATCAAATAAATCATCTTAAAAAAGTAACATGTTTTGGTTCATACTGATGATTGTTCATCTTAACGCCTGGAGTTGATAGTTTATAAATAAAATCTGTTGCTTTTTTATCAACACATCAATGAAAAAGGGTTACTGTACACAGACTTAATTCAAAGCAACACCCATATCTCTCTCTTCTCAGCGAGGTCCACAAAATACATCTAGATCACAATGGGTTTAGCCAAATATGCAAGAGCCAGAACACAAAGATAAAGTGGCCATATGAAAATGTGCATTTGTTTTGGATTGTTTAGAGACCATCTCTCAGCTGAATGGTTGTTATTTCCTGAGCACTTCAGCTGAAGCGTTATCAGACTGAAGTGTTCACCGTAGCGAACGACTCAGCACTGGAATCATTTAGAGTGAGTCAACTGACTCCTGCAAGACATGGCTCCTGTTGAACCCTGTGATGACTAAACAGGACGAAGCAAACTCAGGTCTGTTTCTGTCATGTGCCAAATAAATCTCCTGCATCAAGTTCTTGGGTCCAGACCCAGGGGGTCAATCCACTCTGCGGCTGCCAAAGATATTTTGGAAATTAATAGGTGTTCCTGACTGCATACATTCCTCAAACCACCATTGGGCGAAGTATATATTCGACCTATTATGCTGCAGTTACATTCAGGTTACCGTTCCCAGGAAACTGTATGAAGAATGTGTGGCGGTCTTGTCCTTGGATATGTCTCTGGAGCTATGTTGCGGGGGGACAATTAAAGCCCTAGTGACAGGGTCCTGTCCCATTTAGAAATAATGTGCGTGGCTGTTTCCTTTCAGAAAGCTTTGTTGGCATTAGAAATTCGATGGAGAGAATATGTTGCCTGCACTCTTGCTGAGACAATATTGGTGGCTTATTGTTGTCATAGACAGGGGAGATCAATACCATTTATTAGTCCTCCCAGCACCCTCAGATACCTTATAGTCTAGCTTTCTTATGACTAATCTGGAAGTAAATTACTTGTGTTCACTCTTCCTCTGCCCTTGGTGTCATATTTACTAGGGGGTAGGTAGTCTCTACGAATGGCTATAGCCATTACAACGGCACATCAGCACTAGCAAACATTTAAAAAGGCTAAAATCTTCGTCCGCTGTGCATATTTAACTGGGCCATACATTACATTTTGAGAGACTTTACTAAGATTTTCTGATTTAGGTGTGTTATTTGGAGCCTGCTACGCAGGGGTCCTGCCATTTCCATTTTTTGGCACCAAAATTTGATGCAACTAAGCGATAAAGCCCTTTTACTTTGACTCCCTCTTGTGGAATATCTAGTGAAATGTCAGTCAATCAATTACCAAAGTAATGGCATATACCTTTGGCTGTACAATAAAAACTCAAAATCTTAATTAGTCAGTGGCTTGGTAGTTCCATTAAATGTTATTGTCCAAATTAAAATACTTTCCTAACCCAATGCAATATGCAGTTTCAAATAGTAATCTGCATTTAAATTAGTTGTTTCCACAATATAAATGATTTATTTGTTTTGGTGCGCAATAGAGAGTAATTTCTTACACCAGTGTGTAATGTTTTACTTTCTTTCTCTCCCCTCTTCCATCTCTTTGTGTCTCTACCTGCTCTCTCTTCTACCTTCTGCGCCTGTCTCGCCTCCCTCTTCTGTTTGTCTCTCCTCCCTCTTCTGTTTGTCTCTCTCTCCCCTCCCTTCGGTGCCTGTCTCTCTCCCCTCCCTTCGGTGCCTGTCTCTCTCCCCTCCCTTCGGTGCCTGTCTCTCTCCCCTCCCTTCGGTGCCTGTCTCTCTCCCCTCCCTTCGGTGCCTGTCTCTCTCCCCTCCCTTCAGTGCCTGTCTCTCTCCCCTCCCTTCGGTGCCTGTCTCTCTCCCGTCCCTTCGGTGCCTGTCTCTCTCCTCCCCCTTCTGTGTTTGTCTCTCTCTCCCATCCCTTCTGTGCCTGTCTCACACTCCTCTCCCATCTGTGTTTGTTTCCTTCTCTCGCTACTCTCCCTGTCTCTCTCTCTTCTGTCTCTTACATTTTGACTGTGTAAAGATTTGCCTTTCTGCATCACAGGTGAAACATGCTATTGCCTTGATTATATGAGTATTGACTTCTCATTTGATAATAGCCCAAAAAAGGCAATCATTGCAAAATCTCAGTTAGCTCAGAATGTCAGCAGTTGTAGCCCAAGTTTCATGTGAGCTACAGTGAAGTGAGGAATAAAAAAACTGCATTCCTGTCTGACATCAGACACCCAGACAGCTTTTATTCATTTTTAAGGCAATATTTTCAGATTTTTCTTACATTGTTAGAAGAACAAAGTTGCTGCTAAAACAATCCAATGGGCTGGATTCAGTACTATGTGCTGCATCAATACGTGAGCTAGAAGACGCAGCTGAATCCGCAGCGAACACATTAGGCCACGCCCTCCCAGACCTCTTAAAAGTCATTTTCCACACATATCTCTGTTAATCCGAGATACACACCAAACAATGCACCAGGGCCATAACGTTTAAATAATATTAATAATTTCCATACCATAACATTTCAATCCAGATCGAGTAACTAAACAAACTTTTCAATTTTTTAGACACCAGTATTCCTCTATAATGGAAGTAGAGAGACAAAGTCAGGATACTGGACATGTGTGATCTTCCCTGGACTTTAAGAAAATAAGGCTGATGTTGATTAAATAAAAAAAATATCGAAGATCATTAGGTAGATTGTCTCTATATTTCAAAGAAATTCAATTTGTACTGTAATTCTATAATGTTACAGTAGATCAAACAAGTTTAACATACAAATCCAAGCCAAACCAATGTCTAATGCAAAGATTAATAGCTCTGGCATTCGTAAGTATTCCAGAATATACGTTGAGTAACTCTCCAAGAACTTGGCCAAACCAAAAAGATCACAAATGCAGGAAGTGCCATGAACCATTGTTACAATCTAAACGGGACCATCCTATTTTTGTTTGACCTAGGCCCCAGAACACAATTCTAAAATGTACCCGGAACATTTCAACTCATACATTACAACAGAACATACTGGATTAGTACCCATACCAGGGAACTCCTAGCTCTACAGGAGAATCTTCACAAGATATTGAGTTGCATTACATCTCTGCTGTGTTCAGTCTCATCGGCTGTGAGTGTGCTCGGCACTGGATGCTGGTGGGGGAGACTGCCTCCACAGGTTTGTTGTCCGGGTTGATCTAGAGGCAATTGGTGTCTGTTGGAGGCTGTCTGATCCACATCCCCTCTGCGTCCCATATTCTTCCTGAAGTACAAAGACATTTCTTTTACAGTCCTTCATGTCAGGAAACTGTTCATAGGATTGTTTTTAACGGAGCCAGATGGTAAAAGTCTGTATTCTCCTTGATTTTGTTTAATTTCAATTACTTCTTTTTTAAATTACGTATTTGGGAATGCGATGCGAATACAGCACGTCTTACACAGAAATGTCCCAGTCCAATGTATTGTACAGATTCCAAGCTTTGTGTGGATAGAAAGGTTCACCTTATTATTCATTGATCAGTATAATTTCTTTAATCCATACATGGCAGGTCTTTGCAGAACGTTATTGTTTTAAATTCCTTTCATGCTAATGCAATATTTGGTCTGTGTAACATGTTGCTCTCATCTTGCTTTCTCGGGACTGGCTGAAGGAGTTTAATTGTCGCCCAGGGCTACATAAAATTTAAAATCAGGCCTTTATCCTACCACTCTGAAAATGAGTCCACCCCAGAGGATATTTTTGGGTCATTTCCATTAGATCCTGTGAAAACTCTACCTGTGGGATTGTTAGAATAATTTTTCTTCCCACATGGGAATGCTGTTTTGATTTTGTTGCTGGAGCAAGCGTCCAATGTAGGATTTGTTGTCATTCCCTGATTTCCGAAAGTCTTCATTATTCTCCTTGCATGTATGTGAGAAAAGAGGACACATTACGAAGTTCAGTTTAAACACAGCAAAAAACCTTACTGGAAAATAACTTGCTCTGTTCTCAAGGATTAAAACACTCAGTCTTTGAATTAGTAAATTCATGTATTCTTATGTAATATATTAATGGGAATGTTTCTTTAATATTTGTTAATTTTCTTCAATTGTTTAATGTTCTTTGTTAATAGACTTTAATGAATGACTGATGAATAACACGGATCTTTTTTATTTACGTACATACGTATGTGCATCTATATAGACCTGTTGGCATAAAACAACTTTCCTGACAGAGAAAGTCACCAATACTGGGTTTTCCAAGTCACCTATATTGATTTTAGAATGGAAGACCTGACAAATCAGGTATGTCTGACACACAGTGTCATCAGTATCAGCAAAGGAGGTAGTTAATGTGTAGTCGACATGGCTTTAATTTGGGGTAAATCACCCATGTTAATATGCATCGCTGTTGGTGGAGTTCAGCACACATCAATAGATAGGGAAAGATGGGTACAAAGGCATATGCAAGAGACTTATGTGAAGATATGTGTGATGTTTTTGGACAAAAAATTCATCTGTTAAGGTACAAAGTTGTCATTTACTGAGTAGTGTCTGTACAAACACTAGTTAGGTTCTAAGCAAATCAGATACAGAGAATATAACGGAATGCAAATCTTCATGGTTGTCCTCAGAACAAGTAAGCCCCGAATTGTGCTCAGACCCAGCCAGCAGAACCTACTGAATGTCTTCAGGTGAATTTCAGACAGTGTCCTCTGATTGGCTAAAAACATCTGGCCACTCAGCACTAAAGCAAAAAAACTAAAGAAACACAGACAGCTGTTTTGCATATGCTTTAGATTGTCGACTGAATAGATTTATTCAAATCCCCCCCTTGCCCTCCCACAAATTCCACACTGGGAACTAGCACAATACATGGGAATGTAACACCAAATAATATCCAATATAGCTTTTGTTCAAAGTGTGATTTTCAGTTCAAGTAGGGTGTATGAATAGTGTTCTATTATGCGGGTAACCGTGTCTCACTTGTGTACATATTAGCTCAGTGTGGAGAACAGAACCAACACTGCCTTGGCTTGTCACTGCACCAGAGGCAACCTTCTCCGCAGCTTGTTGCTCCTTGTGTTTACTCTGCAATTACCCAGCTGGCAGGGCCTGCTCAATAGTCACGTTTATGGATGGGTTTTAGAGGGAGTGTCATGAAGGCCAAGAGAAATCACAACTCGCTCTGCACCAAGTCCTTTACAAGACCTTTGTGCAAACATTGTTATGTGCACCTGTTTTTACATTAAAGTAATATTTCAGTTTTTCCACTTGTAATTTATTAAGAATGTGCTATACTACTGGGTAAACAATATTGCGGTTGAGCAAAACCTATTATTTAACAACAGCATCCTCTATCATGTCAATTAGGATTGTGCTTTTGTTATTATCTTCAGCTAATTACAGACATTTTATTTTTATTCCCCACATTGATCATTAGTCCAAACTTATGAGCTGGAACAGATCTGGGTATGCTTGGTGGTATATTACTTTGGAGTGAATTCATTTGCGGTGCAGTTTCATATTGGTTTATAGTACAACAATGAAAGGTTTGATTGCAAAAATCAGATGAGGCAAAATGTATTAAAAAAAAGTCTACGCATGGTGAAATCAGAGATTTGAGGGGAAAAAATTATCACTTTTGGAGAAATGTTGACACTTCTGGAATTTTCACCAAGTACCAAGTGTCCATAACTACTATAAGATGTCATGCCCATGAAAATAAGCTCTTTGGATGTTCTGCCAGAAGAAACACCACTCTCATCAAGACTTAATTGTCAGTGTCTGGAGATGTCTTCAGAATTGGGTTCTGTGTTAAGATGAGTCATAAATAAAGCTTGATAAATAACAAGGTGGACCTGGCGTAAAAAGAGGGATTTCAGAATAGACATGAATTCAGATAAAGATATGTATCTATATGTCTCAAGTGATGTTATGGGGTTGTTTTGCTACCAGAGGCACTGAGAACCTGGTTCAGGATAGCTGAAGATGTGTTCTCCAATGCACATCTCACCAAGCTGCTCTGTCAAGCACCCAACCATTGACATCCACCCAGTTGTGTCTGTTTTAACTACTGTACCCTCTGTAGGAATCCCAGGACTCAGTCTGTAGGCTCCTGGCCACAACAACTTAACTGGAGTGCAGAGAGTGATACCAAGACACCATCTGGTGACAGATGTAGGTCATACATATTAATGCCTTCCTAAAGCAAATGATTTCCAAATGCTGTTAATGACAACACTTACACAGTAGGTCTGTATAATTCGCCACAGCATCCCATTTTAAGATCGCAAGTTCAACTCGTTTGTATTGCAAAAATGCAACTTGGTGCTTGAGTACATCAGTTCTGCATGTTAGAGGATTGCAATATCTCTGCACGTTACATAGATAAAACATTTTGCATGTTTCATCTATGGATGCTTTCTGCAATTGTCCTTGTTACACATTTCATGAGTGGACTCCATCACAAAGCAGTTGTTGGTTATTAAGAGCTGGTCAGCATGCACCAACACATTGAGGGTGATCACACAGAGATCAGGGTGTTCTCCTCTTAGTCTTCTAGTATGTGTAGGGGAAAGGGAGAGTTTGAAATCTAATCTAGATTACAGTTCTGTCACATCCTCTCTCACAAGCAGCTGGTTGAGACTAAGACTCCGGGATACTGGACAGGAAAGTGCTGAATTGTTCAGGTCCAGAATGAAGCTTCCTGCTGTGTTTGTATGAGTCAGGGGCAGAAGGGCTTATTACAGCACCGTGACAGGATGTTTGCTACAGAAGGGGACCGCTTTCCTTACGGTTTCCAAACAGCAGTTTGCAATTCTCTTTAGTCTTGCCAGAATCAGAAATTCTCATAGTTTTGTTGACAACAATTTCAAGTGGATGTTGAGACAATAATGGACGCAGAGTCCAACAACGCCGCCTGTTCTACCTCCATGGGACTTGGACACGACTCACTGACGGCACTCTGACTTCCACCCGATCTCCTCTGGCACCTTGTTGTTGTCCACACCATTGAAACGAATGCAAAATGCACCGACGGAGTGTGGAACTGGATGCACACACTCGCGCACACACATTCTACACAGGATTACTTCAACAGCATGCTTGACTCTTTATCCTTTGCTTAAATCCTGTGGGTTAAAAGCTGTTGGCGGATGGTGTCCGTCATTGGTGTTAATGCTCCCTCTGATTTTGCGTTGCTCTGTAATCCTCTCAGCTCACTTAGCCCAACAGGCAGCATCACAGGGTTCAACCCTGGGAGCCTACAGGGGCACTAAATGATACACATACACACGTTCAAGCGAAACACCATTACAATGTGCACTCATGTGCCTGATAACAGAGAGATTAGTTATTTATTTATCTGTGAATGAGAACACAAATGGCACTCTGCCAGAGGCTGTTATCTAAATGTCATGTTTAGAATTGGCTAAGACAACAGGTTGGCTGCGACGCCATGTTGTCAGGCCTTTGCCGAACATTTAACGGATTTAACAGTTGAACACGCCCAGTCCTTGCGCTTTGTCGTTGTATTACATTTTGGTATGCAACTGCAACCAAAATGGAAATATATATATATATATATATATATATATATATATATATATATATATATATATATATTCAGTTGTGTGCGCAGCCTGAATTACATGTTTCTCATAGCTTTCAGACTGAACCCAGATGGGAAAGGAATAGTCCATGTCTTCTATTTCAGCCAACAAGATTACTTCCATATCTCTTGGTACTTTGTGGGCACAGGCTGGGTGTCCACGCTATCCTCACACTCTGCCGGAGTTTAGCCTGAAAAGGCCTCTGTCGCCAGTTATTCCTCGCATTCTGCTGAGGTTTAGCCTGAGAAGGCCCCTGTCACTGGTTATTCCTCACTAGCAGATTACACGATCTTAATCACTAGGCCTTTCTAAGAAGAGCCAGCTAGGTTAAAGCTCCTTCTCAGTTGTCAGAATTAACACAGCAGCTGTACTGGACAACACAAACCTGGATTCACACACACAGACTCTGGGCTCACTGCATCTCAATACAGATATATCCAGTATACAGGAACTCAGTCAGGAGCTCCACTTACTATTAACAGTAAAACATTGGAGGTGCAATTAACACATTGGGGTGTCCATCAGCTGTCATTCCAGGAAGTCAATAAATAGGTTTTTATTCAGCTGACTAGCCTCAATATATGAACTTGGACTGATCATACTCTGCCTGGGCACGAATGTCCAGTGTTCTTCACTCCTAGACTGCCACCAGATTTCTTCCGTTATTGTAACTCTTGCCTTATTAACATCGCGTAAGTCATGGCAAAATATGTAGACTTGTAAGAACACTAAGTAGTGTGTAAAATATCCTTTAATAAATGCAAAATTTAACCATCCAATGCAAATTGCAGGGAATGAACATTGACCGTCACTAGCATCAAATGTTAATCCACAAACATTTTCTGTAAAAGGTTAGCGCCAACCCCTATACATCCACCTCCAACACACAGTCCAAAGCAGAAGCAATCAAATGACATATGCTGACATGTTCTGTCCAGGCTAACGTGACCGTCTGGCCGGGCCACAGCCCTAGGTCCGACACCTTCACACAGACAACAGGTCTGGAAGCACCAGGTCAACAGGCTTTCCCTCAGGAAGACTTAGCTGAATTGGGCCAGCCAGGACAGGATCCGATCAGGGCTGTCAGTTTGAGTTTTAGGCAAGGAGATGTAATCACAGATGTGGGTTTACACTGGGATTTCCCCCCTTCTAACGCAACCCCATGTCTCCAAGTTAATTAATCTGCAGCCATCGCCATGATTAATTCTGAACACACAGGCCTTTCTAATCACACACCCAGAAAGGTCACTTAAACCTTCACACGGCTGTGTGATTTACATCCGCCCTGTCTTTGTGGCCATGCGGATGTTAAAGGGGGACAGTTGACTTCATTTCCCATCTTAAGTACAGCTGACCATCTCCTGTCATAGCGTCTTTGTTCCTATGCTATAGGTACGATTTTAAACCAGTACCGATGGACACTCCCAGTGCTCTGCGCGTGGTTGTCTGAATCCACCTCCACGGATCTACGTGCACGTTTCACATTTGATTGTCATAGGTTTCTTGTCCTGAAATATACAAATTACAAATCACCGTGGGCTTATCCCCTAAACACAATGTTTTGATTAGGAACTAGATTGCATTGAGCCTCCAATCCCCAACCCATAAGATGCAGCCACGTACTGAATGCAATGAAATTAGTACAGCTTATGACTGTTTGCAAACTGAAATAGACTGTTCTGCTGGGTGGCAGTCATAGCTTAACCCCATGGAAAATGTAATGATAGTGCTGAAAAAAGCAAGAGTTTCAGCGCTATTATGGTTTACTGTTTGTTTCAATTGTACCTTAATTACTGAATAAAGTGACAACACAGTGGGATGAAATAAAGCTGCCTGCATGGTCTGAGCCAGGCTGGTGGTTCCATCCCTCTTCCTAAAGCCTGGGTGAGATTCTTTAATCCTCACTTCTGGGCTGTCTATTTTAGATTTGAATTTTTGCTTTATTTATACAGAGATATCAAACTGAGAACTAGGCAGAGTCCTCTATTACAGCAATAAAACACACAGAAAATATACAGTCACGAAACACATAGTTCAGATTAAGCAATCACAATTGGCCTTAAAACTGCAATTTGTCAGACATTTACACTGCCTTAAAGACACAAGGGCTTCTAACTTACTATCATTCTGCAAAAAACTTTCCATGGGTGGGGACAAAGCGTGGTCAAAGTTGTTTTTGGACTGCGGTAGACTATCTTCCAGACTA
Source organism: Esox niger (assembly GCA_016801105.1). Taxonomy (NCBI): domain Eukaryota; kingdom Metazoa; phylum Chordata; class Actinopteri; order Esociformes; family Esocidae; genus Esox; species Esox niger. Next base: position 23,571 of record JACXGJ010001407.1, on the reverse strand, counting down.
GCAAGCCATGTGAGTGCATATGCTAGTTGCTGAAAATGAATTAAACTGTATGTTTTTAGATGAGATTATATTCAACTTTAATGTCATTAAATAGTACAAGTACAGTACAATGAAATGCATTTAGCATCTAACCAGAAGTGCAAATAGAAGAGGGCAGGAAATGTACAAATATTAATTATAGTGTATGTTATGTGGAATGTATAGATGTACATTGATGCCAAATAAAGTGCAAAATGGATATTCTAAATGAGCAATGAAGGCAAATAGGGGCGGGCAGAGTATTTACATGTATTAAGTACACAGTCCCCTCCAAAAGTATTGGAACGGCAAGGCAAATACCTTTGTTTTTGATGGTCACTGAAGACATTTGGGTTTAAGATCAAAAGATGAGTATGAGACAAAAGTTCAGAATTTCAGCTTTCATTTCCAGGTATTCACACCTAGAGGTGTAAGGTATTTGCCCTGCCGTTCCAATACTTTTGGAGGGGACTGTATGTATAAGTGGTAAATGAATAGTTGTGCAATGAGTCAAATGTAAGAACAAATGGCAATTCTCACAATAACATTGGAATTTAGGCAAGAGGCTGTTAAGCAGTGAAAGCACATGGCCGGTGTTCAATATGTAAGGAATTACCTCCGAAAAAAACACTAATGTTTTCAGGTGAGATTATTCAGACATCTTTGCCGAACAGCCTTATACACAAACATCAGCTTGCCCTTCAGAAGTCCCAGACAACCAGAATGCATCTGTACACTGATGTTTGCTAAAGTCTGCATCAAAAATGAAACGCAAAGACATAAAAGGGGCTTGCAGAATTTAATCTCTATGCTGAAAGACAGAAATAATTTGGGTGTTGGGGTAGTCTCATTAGATTTCATAGCAAACAGGAAAGGATCCAAACTTTAACCCACGGAAACTATTTTTTGAACACCAAGGAATGTACATTTGAATCTGTCCGTCACAGATGCCTGAGCTCTATTAATAACGAAATTGTAAGCAAGTGTTCACAGTCACAAACGAGGAGCTTGGTTTCTTACTGAGTACAATAATCAATCAATACAGACTTATTGTATTGATTGATTTTGACTGGTCAATAAATAGAGCAACACATCTGGTCTTTCTTGCAAGGCTTTGGCTATATCATTTACAACTAATGTAATAGCTGTAATAGTACCATGCCCAAATCTAAACCAGACTAGTCGATTTTCAGAATGTAGCTGTCAGATAGAAATCTAGGCTACTATTTATTAACGAATGCCTAGAGAATTTTAGCAAGGAAAGATTTTAGAGGTCAATAGTATTCACAAGCATATGTAGTGGCAGCACATGTGTGATTTTCCATGCTTTACCCCAGAAATTGGTTTTGGATAACAAAAAAATATTTAGAGATGAACAGTGCAGCAGTAACCATCAGATCTGGGTTGACAGTAGCTTGTTGGCCACTGTGGTTTGCATTATGTCAACAACTTGTAAAGCATCAAAGACCTCTGATTCTGTGAAAATTCATGGATCAACATTTTAATAAGCAGTTGGCAATGGGCATTTAGAAATACCTTTGTAGTAGAGTTCCATAGTTGGATAATGATATCAAGTGCTTGGCAACATTTATTAATTATAATTCATTTTAAAAACAACTTCAGCTTCCATTGTCCTTCACTGACTAACTTCATGTAGAGTACTGGCATTCTAAGAAACGGTTGTAGGGACATTTATGACAGCCAGTAATAATTACTAACCGCATGCATGTATATCATATCATTATGTAATTTAAACAGCACTCTGAAATTAGATATTTGAAGGAAAAAGTAGCACATTTTCACGCTTGCTTGTAATTACTATAGTCATGGACCACATGGGCAAGATCGACATTGGTCATTCAGAAACAACTGCTATTTTAAAAGTTTGCATTTCGGTATTCTGATGCATTCTTAGATTGCCATTTTTTTAGGGAAGCTGTAACTATGTTCACTATGAATGCTGGACCTAACTGAATTTTACTAACAGTAGAATACTGAGGAAGTTCATGGTTCCGGAATCTAGAAATTATTGGAGACATTGTATTTTTATGACGCAAATTATTCATTACTAACATCAGTAATTAGGACATTATGTCGGTGAGCCGTTGTGAATTTCCCCTATATGTCTTATCTTCACCAAATGACAGACATGTTCAATTGGACTTGAAATTGGATATTAACCTAGCTAGACAAGAACATTCCACTTGTTGGCTACATAATGTCTTAGTCGCTATTTCAGTATGTTTGGGGTTATTGTCTTGCGGTAAGATGAAGTGACATCCATCGTGTTTGGAGGCATTTGCTTGTACTTAATTAGAGAAAACAAGTGAGGCCATTTCAGTGGCAGCCATACATGCATAAGCTGGAACATCCCTCCCACCATATTTTACAGCTGATGTGGAAAGCCAGCTGAATTTTTTTCTCCAAATGTTCCTTTTGTCATAACTCTGGTATATGTTAATTCTTGTCTCATCTGTCCATAAGATGAATTTCGAGACTTTTTGTATGTTTTGGGCCCTGCTATTACTGACAGTAAATAACATTGCACCTCATGTTGTAGCATCTGTAGTTCCGCTGGTGAAGTCTTCCGCAGATGATAGGTTTTTATCTTCATTGTGTTAAATAATCACTGTAAACGTTGTCCTGGGCCTATGAGGATGCTGGCAATTTCTGACTTTACCGGTGTGTGAAAGTGTTGTTTTTGGTAGCTTAAGGTTTTGGCTGTGTTTGAGATTGATTACCGATTTCCGATTTTCCAGAATTTTTGTCTCTTGCTACTCTTCCCTAAACGGATGAGACTTGTAGTATAAGTTTCTCCAGGGTGGTTTTGGTCATCAGGGTGTGTCTGCTAATCATTCTGAGAGTTTGGATAAAGGCTGTTGAGGTAGTGTCATGAGACATATTGTGTTAGAACAAATTGCCTGAATTTAAAAGATGGGGTTATAAAATGGGGTTACAAGATGGGGTTACAAGATTGAAAATCTTTTGAGCGATGGATGCAATGACTGACCATACAAATGTCAATGGATCATGTTAAGATGTAGTCGAGTTTACATTTAGTGAGCACTTTGTAAAACTGGGACAGATTGCGTGTTGGCCTCTTTAGGCTCCTTACTCCAAAATGTTGGATTTCAAATTGAAGTTGCTCATGGAGTACAGTGCTCTTCATATCTATGGCTATGGATCCCACTGTCTGTCTCTGTTGACAGGATGAGAGTGCCCCTGGGCTGGATCCTGTTGGTCAAGTGGAAGGACATGTGCATCAGATTTGACATGTTCACACATTTGATTAATCTCCAATATCAAGATCATTAAAAACTTGATGAAAATGTTTTTGTTTCTAAAGGGATATGAACGCTTTTGTCAATTTAAATGAAGATATTTATTTCCATTACTGTTCTTAATAAGCAGCCGTTCGTCAAATCGCATAGGATTGTGGCATGATTAGCATAGGTTTGATTATTCTGGATGAAGTGTTGCAGGATCAATTTAAATGGCAACATGAACTATGCATGTGCTTAATACATCCGTGACAGGGGACACAGCGAAGATGGAAACATGAAGCGTTTGATGGATGAATACAAATAAAAAGTACTGCGGTCAAAACACCATCCATCTCTGAGCCTACTGGCACTGCTAAGTCTCCTCTTCTGCCTACACACTTTGCACATCTCTGACTGGTCCCATCAGGGCTGAGTTTTAGAGACAACTGCTGCTCCCCTTTGCGGAGCTTCAAACAGAAGGTAAAGTAGCTTCACCAACCAATCCAGAGGTAGTCAGCTCTCTTGTGAGCAAATAAATAAAACAAAATACTTTCTGTTATTAAGTATTGATATGTTTAGCTAAAGCCACTGAATTTTTTTTTTTTCAATTTTTATTTCAGGAATTCCACTTCAACAAGAAAGAAACAGTACATCTTAAGTGCAGAGACGAAGAAATGTCCTGATGTTTTTTTCTCTCTGCACTTCCTTCCCTGCAATCCAATGTAGAGAGGCAGAGTGATTGAAATGTGAAGGCCAATGTGACCTCACTAGAATCAAACCAAGGACAATAAGCCTCCGCCAACCAGCTGAGCTACAACTTCTATGGTGGTTGGAAATGGTTGACATGCACTGACTCTGAAAGGTCATTGTCACCGAGTTTGTTTGTGCCATTATTCACTATTCACTGTCCTCCTCAAAGCTCAACGGTCATTTTTATTGCTTTCGTTGATACAGTACATGCGTGAATATTGTCAAATTAATAGAAATATGGATTACGTTTCTCTAGAGCCTTTTTCTTTTTGAGCTCACAGGAAACTAAAATCCTGCTCAAAATGCACTTGAATGGTCACTCTGAGACAGGCCGTTTGCAGCTCTGTGTAATATGCGTAGGCGTGAGAATCACTTACCTTCTGGTCGAACGGACCCCAGCTTGCACCTCACCCCTCCCCGCCGGGCTACAATGGCGCTAATGGACCAGATTCGATGTGCCTCAGGAAGAGTGCCCGGAGACTCACAGGAGTGACTGTCATGAATTTGTGGGTGTTCCGATCCAAGGCCCCCCCTCCGTAACACACCCGTGCACACACTCAGTCTGACTGACTGTATGGGACTCCATGCTGCCACATTCACTAGTGTCTCACCACCCTTTAGCGTGAGTCCTGAAGCATCTCCAATCGTGGCTGATTATTCTGTGATAGGCTTGACTGCTGGAGACTCCCCAGGGACACCACCAATTCCATTTGCAGTTGCAGCCTTTCACTTCTCAAGGGCAGCTACGGAACAGGCCAGAAGATTCTAGTGACCCTCCACTTCTCTGCATGAACCGCACAAATAATGCATGAACAGATTTACATCTTTTAAAAGCTGCACCCGCCACCTCGTCTTCCTTCAGCTGTACTTAGGTTTTAAAGCAGCGGACTTTAACACAATGTGAACATTGTACCAACTGACCTGTTTTCTGGTAAATGAATGAGTGATGGGTCTGGAGAATAATGTTATAACTACAGATATGTAGTTTGAAGCATGTTTTGAACATCCAGCTATCAACATTTTAGTTAAACCCTGTTTTGACCATCCAGATATCAACATTTTAGTTTAACCATGTTTTGACCATTCAGATATCAACATTATAGTGTGAAGCATGTTTTGACCATCCAGATATCAACATTATAGTGTGAAGCATGTTTTGACCATTCAGATATCAACATTATAGTTTAACCATGTTTTGACCATTCAGATATCAACATTATAGTGTGAAGCATGTTTTGAGGCTAGACAGGGTGTATTAGCAATCACAGTGTTTACAGTGCTTACAGGTCCAGACAGAGTAAAAGAAGCTTACATTTGAGTTTTTGATACGGGATATATTTCACCAAAGCTCATGAGGCATTTTTTAAAATTACAATTATATACAATTCTTGAAAATATAATGTATATTATAGTTCATGAAACCTACTTCATGAAACCAGTTGTTATTTTGATTGACAAAATACATAATTGATCTATCTATCTATCTATCTATCTATATATATATATATATATATATATATATATATCACCTCCCTACCTATATAATAAAAATACAATAATGTCAGTCACTATGTCCATTGAAATGTAGATATGGGAATTGCCTTGTCAAAAAGCACTCAGTGGCTGGCTTACCCTCATATGTGGAAAACAGCACTCAGTTTAGCCGCTTTGTCACATGTTGCTTTCTATTATGAGTTTGCTGTATTGGCTGTCATTCAGCGTAGGATTCTGTGACATGGCCTAAAGTATCAAATGTAAACTCTGGTATGTGTTTGAATGTAAAACCAATGTAAATGTTTTGAAACAGAATGTGAATGTGAATACACATGAAGTTCTACACCATCAAAACACGCTGGCTTTTGTAGACTTATTTTGTTATTTATTTCCAGTGACACATTTTATCTGTGTGTGGAGATTAAGGCCCAAACTACCACTGCATTCCACTTTGGATAATTTTTTTAAATGTTGTTGTAATTATGAATGATTAGTTCATTCATATGGACTTGTCATTATGCTAAGAACATTTAATTACTATTTCAATATCTTACTTTATATTATAACAGATAATACCACATTTTGTATTGTTATCCTATTTCTTTTTCACCCCCTGCAGAGGAACATACCTAATCGATTGTATCAATTGTAAACAAAGACAATTACAACAAATATCAAATTAATTAAAAAAATATATTTTATCATTTAACGTAATGTGCCAGATTCCCTAAAGCATTTCATGGTTTAGTTATGTTGATCACAGGAAGAATGTGAACCATATCGTTAATCAACACAAAATATCAGAAACATACAATATGGAAACTCTAGAAGAAGGGATCTTATTTGCTACCAGACACATTTCAAAAGACCTAGTTAAAATTCAAAACACTATTGTAGCCTTATAAGATCTTAAAAAAAACAAGACCTGAAAAAGAAGGAATTTTATACAGTTATATACATGATTCGAAACACCATAATTGTGTTTTCATACTTTTCCAGTAGTACTCCGTGTTTCTAACAAGGTGTTACACACCTTTTGATTAAGGGGTTTTAGAACAAACCATGTCATGTTTGGAAATACCTCAGACTGACTTGAGGTGTTTCAATATTTTAACAATGTTAAGGTTTTATCTTCTTTCCGTTAGTGGCAGCTTAGTTTGCACTACTTTTAGTGTTTCAAAGCACTTCATTTCAACAGTGTGTTGGAGCCTGACAAAGCATAGGCTTTAGTATTATTTTGTGTCTATTTGTCTGATTCTGATCCTGAAAGCATGACCCTTTTCTGACAGCACCCCAGAGCTTCAGGAGAGGTATTGGCAGCCTGGGAATCCATTAAGGTAGCGTCTATGGGTTGTTTTTAAATGACAAAATCTTTCACATTATTGTGAGCTGCTGTTTCGACTGTTGGGATTATCTCTGATTCTCTCTCTCTCTTGGTATCACTGTACGTGATCCCCAGGTGGAAAGGCATCACCTGTAGCAGACCCTCCCACTGAAGGTCCAGTCAGTCAAGATTCCACTTGGGGCATCCGCTCGTATTTCTATGGCTCCTGATCATCTGATCATCTGAGAGCTCCACCCAGGTGCCTTCAATCAACAAATGGGATGTTTGGCCCTATCAGTTTTTGACAAGGATTACAAAAGCTAATATTTTAATTAACAAATAAATATTTGGGAAAAAATAAGATTTGCTTTATATTGAATGCCTTTTCGCTCCAAGATTGCTCTTCGGTCACGTGATGTAAATGACAGTGTGGAGATCCTTTGCAAGTGTATGTAATGTCTGTGCTTTTGGACCCCTCCCACTCATTGGCACCAGTCTACCAAGACAAGCAGCCAAATGCTATTTAATTTTATCAATGTTCTGTTTATACAAATACACTTCAAATAGGTACAATGGATCTGTCAGGCCTTGTTTGCTCTTTGTTTTATTATAAATGTTTGTGCCATTTGGGTCAATGTTGAAAGGCCCTCTGAGGTTATGATTGGTTTCATTCATCGTTATGCATTTTATACATTCCTTATTGCATAATGAGGCTTTGGGGATGCATTCAAAAGTAATGGCTTTCCACTTGACTGAGCATCCACAGTCTTGAGCCTTCCTCATTTTCATGTATCAACACACTGACAGTTCAGTAGGTACATGTTTGTGTTTATGGACCCCCTGCAAACAAATGTAAACAATATCAAGGCACCAATGCAATCAAGAGAAAATCGAAAGCACAACAATTCTACTATTAATCCTCTCTTAATATTCACTACCTTTGAGGTAGCCCTTTCAGTAAGCTTTCCTATCTCAAACTTCTTCATCTAATTTTCACACTTTCTTTGCTTGTAAGACATTTTTCTTAATTTCCATCTTCCAGAGATGAATCACATATTAACCCCATCTGTATGTAAATAAAAAACAACGACTAATCTTCCTTCCAGTAGCTTGAATGCATCACCAAGGGACTGCTACAGTACATCTCAGAAACAAACACAGTGCTTATTTCACAAACCTGTCGATTTAAATATTTACAATAGCTCTAGGCCCCTGAATGACGCAACAACTATAGACACCTTACTGCAGCCACCTTACTGCTGCCAGGCGTTCGATTCCCGGTCACGGCATGGTGATAATGCCCGGGGATCCTACGAATGGTGGCTAGAATTGGCTTAGTGCTGCCCGGGATGGACGTGTGAATGTCAAACAGGGCTACGTTGTGTCGTAGCATTTCAGCCACTTCTGGTAAATCGGATGACTGTGACATGAGTCGTGACTGATTGTAAGGGACTGCGTTCTTCCAAGCAAGTGGGCACTGACAAAACACTTGCGTAAACACTGTGATACCTAGCAGAACGGTTTGGCGAGATTTTCTTTGAAGGAATGTTTCAGTAACGCTCCTGCACATGCTATGGATTTCTTGCGACAACGCATCGCCGCCCAGGTCAAAAAGGCACAGCGGAGCGTGTATTTTCTGAGGAGGTTGAAGAAAACCCACCTGTCCTCCAAGATCCTTGTGAACTTTTACCTCTGCACAATTGAGAGTATTCTGACGAACCGCGCCACATTGTGGTTTAGCGTTTGCTCTGTTGTCGATCGGAATGCCCAGCACTTCACTGGTGTCCAGCTTCCTGGCATCGTTGACCTTCAGCGCAAGCGGTGTCTGCGCATGGCACGCAGGATCATCAGGGAACTTACACATACATGCCACAAACTGTTTGCCCTCCTACCATCAGGCAAGTGGTACAAGTCTCTTTGTTCCTGCACTAGCAGGCTCACAAAACCTACCCCCCCCCCCCACCTCTCAGGACCTTGTTGCACTACTCCCTTTGTACTACTGGACTCTGACATGGCCTTGCAAAGACTGACAATGGATGTTTTCAGTTGTTACAGGTACGTATCTACCTCAGGAACCTCACTGCTTCTATCCCTGCATTTCAGTTGCACATGCACCTTGCACATTCAATTTGCCTCTTCGCACAATTAGAACTTTCATCGTGTTTGTTTTATTCTGTTGTTACATATACATGTCTATCTTGGGGACCTTATTGCTGTTATCTCTGCATCCCTGGTTCTGCTACCCTACTCCTTCAATTTGTCTCGATTGCACATTTAGAATTGGCATTTGAACCGCAAAACGACTGATCCCACTTTTAACATAAACTTTACTTAATACTTGTACATTTTCTGCCCTCCTCTATTTGCCTTATTTGTTCATTTAGTATTGCCATTTGTTCTGCATTTGCCTTCATTGCATATCTACTAAACATTTCACTTGTACAATACTTATGTTTAATACTTTTAAATAAATGTTCTTCCTCTTCTATTTGCACTTCTGGTTAGATGCTTACAGCATTTGGTTGTTCTGTACTTGTACTGGTCAATGACAAAAATGTTGAATCTAATCTAATCTTACATTTTGGTACATCAGGGTATATATCCATTAAAGAATTAAGCTGTAATGGAAATTTAAGGGCCTAATTTATTTACTATATAATCAGTGTGGTATGAGTTAAGAAAATAAGGTAAAGCTGAGACTTTAGTTTCCATTAAAATGGAAATACAATATAGCATCACAAATGAAATTAAATATTAAAGAAAAAATGTATAACTTCCTCCCTCTATTGTCTACATGGGGAATAGCCTATCCTGTCTGTGATAAGCAAATATAATTTTTTCCAGTAGCTAGGTTTCGCAGAACAGCAAGATCATCATATGTTTAGCTTAGGAGATAAGATCACAGCAAACTACTTTGGCATTTCAGTTAACTTTGTACAATGTATGGTTCAAAATTCCTATTTTTATAGCTGGAGAGAGACATATTGTAGGTCGCTTACTGTTAGCGTTAAGTAGCTAGCATGTACACTGTTATCTCATCTTTCATTATTCATTATTTCAGACACTAATTGCTTCGTTTCTACCCCCCACCTGGTTGTCTAGGTCTGAACTGGGAACTCATTTAAAGGAAAAAACAAAATTCTACTCGGCCCTTAGTGGAACCGGTTTGACACCCCTGCTCCACGTGTCTGGTCTACTAACCACTGGTACTTTAAATTGACCATACCTACAGTCTACACCTGGCCACCATCATGAGGCACACCTGGATGCCAGCATTCACTCCCCTAATCAGGACCCATTAATCTAGTTCTCTAGGCTGTATTGTTTGTAGTGTTTCATGTTAATTGGTTCCTGACCACACACTGAGTCAAGTGACTGTTTCTGTTTCATACTGTCACTGAACATACCTTTCCCAGTTGCTTCCTGACTCCAGCACCTCCATTGCTCTCTGTTACAGAGTGAGAACATCTATAATAACAAACTGTTGGTGAGATATTCCATTTAAAATATCTTTTTTTATACCCATTCACCAATATAACCTCTTAAAACAAGCATTTTTCTGTGTTTGTATGGTGGAAATCTTACAGATGGCACCTTAAAGTGGACTGAAAGAGAACGCATCTCCTAGATTGCCTTTGGTTATACTGTAGACACCCGTTAGCCTTGTCTGTTATGATGAAAGATGTTGGTGGTTCAAACTAATTCATTCCAATCCAAAAGTGCTGAACATTGTTCCCATTCCACATATAGCAGTGCACACTGCACATATTAGGTAACTTGTGAGACCAACATTATGCATAGGCTATACACCTTGCAACATTATTCAAAATGAGAAATGTTCCTAGAAAATGCTAGCCTGGCAAAGCTCCCACAAGCTTAAAGGAATGGTTTGCAGTGGCAGGCCAAGTTATGGACAAAAGTGCTGAGAAGAACATGTTTCATCCGGAAAGTGTTCGACTTCATGCCCTTCTTGATCATGCCCACCAATAGTAATGTAGTGTAATAGTACATTACCTTTACAGTGGCTTTGGAATGCACAGTATTCAGACCCCTTCACATTCTCCAAACGATGTTGTGTTATAGACATAAAATATATATTTAAGCAATTACATCTTTATATTTTAGCAAATACATGTTTACCTCAATCTTGTACAATACCCCATAACGATGGAGCAAAAACATGTGTTTCAAAATGTGTCAATTTATTGAAAATGAAAGACTGAAATATATCAGTGTTCATTTGTATTCAGACCTTTATACATGACACTCCAAATGAAGCTCAGTTACATCTTGTGTCCTTTGAACAACATGGAGATGTATGCCCAACACGATTGGAGGTTATTTGTGGTTATTTGAGACCACTTGTGGTCATTCTAAGAGGATGCTTTTCATCCCTTTGGCCAGGACTGGAAGACTGGTCAGGATTGAGGAAAGAATGAAGTGTGCAAAATTGTGAGTTTCTTGCAGAAAAACAAATCCATAGCACAGAAGCTCAAAGCCAAGACCGCTGGAGAGGCTGCAGGACAAATCTGTGAATATCCAGTCAAAGCCCGGACATGAATCCCATTCAGAATCTGCGGGGAGACCTGAAGATCGGTTCACCATTGCTCCTCATCCAGTCTGACATAGCTTGAGAGGATCTTCAATTGAGAATGGGAGAAACTCCCCAAATCCAGCTGTGCAAAGCAATTAAATACGCACCTAAGACCTGATGCTGTGATTGCTGCCAAAGGCACTTCTGCAACATATTGAATAAAGGGTCTAAACACACACAGGCTTAAATCAGTATGCAGTATGTGCGTGTGCTTAAATCAGTATGCAGTATGTGCTTGTGCTTAAATTAGTATACAGTATGTTTTTCTACACTTTACTTTCTGTGTTTATTAGATGGTAGAGTCTGGTGATGGATTTATGGGAAATGAATGCATAACAGCCTTTTTCTTCTCAGTGTCTTTTGAGTGTCTTATTAAAACCCCAGACAGAAGTCTCGGGTTGGGGGGGGGGGGGTCGTGAGTCCTGGGTCATTCTAATTTATCAAATTATCCCACTGATTGTTGAGACGGATGCTATTTCATTATTAGTGGGCTGGCTAAACGCACTGCAGCTGTCAATGCAAATCCTTGACATTATGCTTCTGAAATAATTGCCTATTTACGGAGCCACTGAGGTGTTTCAGCACTAGCATAAAATGTGTTCCAGTGTGGCTGTATCAGTTCAGTCAGAGCTCCGGAGTGCTTTCCAGTGTTCCCCTCACCTATCAACCCGCGATAGAGTGTGTACTGTATATAAACAAATCCACATACCCGTACTACACTATTCAGTGTGGTCTGTTATCACTCAGGGTGTCATTTTAGCATGGCATATTTTACTGTGTAGTTTGCATATTTCCCAGGTTGCTTTGGATTTTATACTAGAGTTAGCACCCATGACTGTATTTGTTGTTGACAGAGACAGTGGTTTCACTTTACAAAGCTTTTTGTGTTGAAAGATATTATTATCAAACTATGTGTAAGTACATTACACATCATCAGTCTTGTTTGAATCAATGGCCTAGTGTAACTTAATACAGAGTTGTATATAGGGGTTCATGGTTATGATTATGATGTACTGAAAACTTGTGTGGCGAAAGCCTTACAAGTCAAGAAGTATGAATATGCAGTGTCTTATTGATAGATTGAGAACCACACTCCAAGAGGGTTTGGGCTAGTACAGCTATTTCAGGGTGCTATTTAAAGGTATACTGCTATCTAGAGATATTTGTAATCATTTGTCCTCGCATTCTACTGTCCCAGAGTAATATTAACACATTTGATGGAGTATGAGGGCTAACACTTTTGTTTTCACACATTTTTAACTGCATTACCAAACATAACAAAGAAGCATGCAGCTCACATTTGGGCCAGTTACTGGAGATTGATCCCCTGAGCCAAGGTGAAAATATGTTGTACAATCTAATTTGTCCAGGGTTTCTATCAATAGTGGCTGATCACATGGATGTGACCCTATTCAGTTATCTCAGGTAGACTGGGATACGCAGCAACAACAAAAAAATCACATTTAAATAATATACATTGTAATGACAATCACAAATATTATCATATCTCACAAACCCCTTAAAAATACGTTTTTGCAATTATAAGCTTGTTACCAGTGTAATTAGAACAGGAAAATGTTTTTGTCACATCCTTAATATAGGCCCACCATGGCTTTCAGCCAATCAGCATTCAGGGCTCGGACCACCAGGTACAAGGTACTTTTCCGCATAAAGTCTTTGGCTAACCCAATATCGGTGAATTGTTCAATAACTCACCGATGTAACAGGATACATAGGGAAAAAAGGTTCGAAGAGAACATTTTCCAAACAGACTAACTCATGATGGTAAGCAGATAAAGCACTCAAAAAGGCATACATGTTTCTAGGTTTACACAAAGCACACACACATGCACGCGCGTACACAGAAACAAACAAATAAACAAACACACACACATAACACACACGGTTGCGCGCCCGCGTATTTCACAGAAGAGATCGATTACTAGGCACACACGCAGAGGCTTCGATTTCACGTCGAGACGCTCGTGCCCAGTGCTGCTTCTGAAATACTGTGCATTGAATCCTATCAGAGAGCGGCTTCGTGCTTATTATCGTCAACCCGGGAGCTCTCTCACTTTCTTCCTTGAACATATCCCACGCGTAAAAGCTATACTGGAGTACACTGTTCATAACGCGGTGGACGTGTAATTTTGAGTCTGCTGACGAAAGAAATAGGTCTAGAGGCAGGTTTTCCTTTAGGTTCTGGATAACGACGGGCGAAGTTTCGTTTCTTACGGAACCGAAGATCAGCTACTGAACGCGTCGAGATCTCACTGTTAAAGTGCAAGTGCATTTTGTATTCTTTGCAAGGGGTCCCACAAGTATGTATGATATAAACATGTTTGTAGTGCTAGATTCCCATCTACTCCTTTAGAATTTTAGAGATTGGTGATTGAATTAGTTTTTTGTGTGGAAACCTTTTTTTCCCTTATTGGAATATTTCAAACAACATAGATCCTGCGGTTGACACTCATCCGTTACCAATTATGTCAAATCTCGGATATTAAGATTTTCAGAGAATGGTAAATGATCGATGGACAATCATGAACAGTGTTTCAGAACTCGAAGATGGACAACAGCATAAATCACAGGTAGGCATTGCACAGACTCATTCATTGCTCTGCACTGCTCAAAAACAAAACTTAAAACAGGTGTAAGACTGCAGGTAGCATATAGTATTTAATATACTAGCATGCGTGTTACAGTATAGAGGGTGGCTTGCAATAATGCAGAACTGTTTCACAGAGAAACGTAATTGATATTAAAAAACGAAATGTGCCTTTTAAATAAAGCCACATCGCTTGCGTTTGACTGTAAATGTTAATTGTTCTGACTGTAAACTATGTAGAATTTAATAATAATAATAAATTAATTCACCTTTCCTATGCTTTTCTGTTACATCTAGATTTTGCCAGCTTTTTCTTGTTCATATACTATCAATAAAATATACTGGAATCACTTTCATGATGACTTCTAATAAAAAAATCCAAATGTTCATAGGGAAATTGGAAGAAAAAAACCCACATACACATACCAATGGAAAGCAGAGGATGTCATTTGATGAGATTCATATCACATTAATTAGCTCTACTAAAGTGACTGCAAACTAGTGAGGCATTTCTATGCTTGTTACTGTCTCAGTGAAGGGTTTGGCATTGGGAAATGTCATGCATAGGAGTCTATGGCTAGAATAATGTTGGGAAAGTGCGGTTCAGTGTTCTGAGTGTCTGGTGTTTTCTGGAAGCGGCAGCGTTTTGGCCCTGGATTAATATAACTGATGATGGATTTTCATCTGTTAGTTCAGGTGAAACATATACACTGTGTCAGCTCACACGTGAAACAGGGGATCAGAACATTAGCAGCTGCTTGTCACAGGTGGACACCCACCATGTATTTCTTTCTCTCCTCAGGAGTGTGAAGTTGACTAAGTGCATGGATGCTTGCACACACACACACACACACACACACACACACACACACACACACACAGCTGTCTTCATGTAAGCCCAATGAGGATGCAACATTCTCAGATAAGCGTTGAATAATCGCTTCATTGCTTCCATATGGACCATACTGTCACTGAAATATTTTGTTATATCGATGCTTTTTAATGACTGCTTCATTAAATATTCCAACAGACCAAACCCCAGTCATTATTTTATCCTTCCCTGATGCAACATAATACAAATGGAATTTATGAATCACCCTTTCATAGGAATTAGTTAGAGATCTATCAGTGGTTTTGGGAACAATTCGGGGTGAATCCATGTTGACAGAATAACGCTTGGACTCATTTTCTACCTCCTTGAAATTATTCCAAACAAAAAACTCAGTGTAGAGGGTCTAATATGAAAAACGTTCATAAAAATATAATTACAAAACAAATTAGATGGAAGAACTGTGCATATGAAAACATTGGTAAAGGATAACAGTAAAAAATATTCAGTGTTTTATATTCAAAGTTGACTGCAGTCAGTAAGGGGTATCTTCTATGACAGAATCCATTTAGATTGGTTTCCGGGTTTCAAGTATCATTGTCACTTGTCCACACAGCAAATTACGCAACACAAATCCTACCTGCGGGTTCTTGCCAGACAGTGCTAAGAAATATAGATGAAAGTGATATGTTTAAAAATTTATAATAATATGCAAACCAACAGAAGTATCAGCGCTGAAATTGGAGAGTATTTATACGTGTCTGTTGGAATGGTAGAGCGCCTCTCAATTTGTTTTGATACAGTCTCTTTTGGACCAATGGTAAACAAATATACAGTGTGTGGTTGGTGGGAGAAGTGTCCTTGGTTGTGCTACAGACTTCAATCAGGCGTCGTTTCAGAGAGATGTCCTGGGTGGGTGTTGGGTAAGACCACAGCCCCAGTGATGCCTTGTACTGTCTTCACCACCCGCTGGAGGGCCTTGTGGTCATGTGTGGAGCAGTTCCCATAGGGGCTGTGATGCAGAACAGCCTGGTATGGGACACGCCAAACAGGACGCTCTTGATTGTGCAGCGATAGGATCTGCAGAGGACCCAGGGTGGCGTGCCAAATGTCTTTACTCGCCTTAGGGAGTCCTGTCACTGTTGTGTGCTCCTGACAACATTGTTGAAATTATATCGAACTACAGTATGTGAAGTGGATTCGCTCCTCATAATGGAATTACATCACGGGTCCCTGATATTTATTACTCAGAAATACATACTTATAGATGTATATGCCATTTTCCCCATATCTTACTAGTTTGGACATCACAGCACATCAATGAAAAGAACAATAGAGTCCTCTGTGGCTGAGGATTCTGGTTCGAATCATGTTAGAATATAGATCGAAAATGGTTGACAAATGTATCTATGCCTTCAGTTCAATAAAATATAAACCCTACATTCACACCAACACAAGTTTTTCTCAATCTGTGCCACCATTTCTGTATTGCCATATTGTATCTTCTAGTTAGGAACGTTTTTGAAATACTGTTTGAATGTACAGTTGACCTCATTCCAACAATTAGAATCTTAAAACATTTTTAAAGAAAACGCAAATGGCCTGATGACATCTGCCCAGCTACTGTGCTTTGGTTACCATAACTAAGTTTCATAGACCAGAGTATATGGTCGATTGCTACAGGGCGTTCCTGTAGAGCGGATATCCATGCAGAGTGCCTGCAGAAGATTCTCTGGCTTTGGCTGAGGTAAAGCAGATGAGTTTCATAGAGTGGTGTCAGCGCTCAGGGTTGTTTGGCCTGTCTTCAGTAGTATCTGCAGTAGTATTGTTACCAGCATATTATTTACTCCTTCAAGTATTTGTCCTAGTTGTGTGCACAGGAAACATTAGGCCAACCACACAAGGGAATACTTACAGGTCCCTGCTTGGCAATACTAGAAAATGCATAAATATTTGATCAAAGAAAGAGCAGGTGTAAGTGCATCTCTATGTATCCATATGGGTGAGTGGGTGCATGAGTGTCAAGCTGATCATAGTCAGTGTAGATAATCACATCTAGTGTTCAACGGTCTGAAGGCCTGTAAATAGATCACAGTCTCCGAGCCTCTTAGTATGAGACCCTATGTGCCATCCGGGCTGAACAACGGCAGGCCGATGAACGTGACAGAGCCGGGGGGACTGAGTCCTCGATAATGCTATAGGCTTTTTCTCAGCTGGTTCATTGCCGACAGGTCCTCATCAAGACCTTCATGTCTCTCCCCCAAGTTAATCAGACAATGAATCAGAAAACATATTGACCATGCATTCCAGGCGTGCTGAGTTGACAGGGAGGTTAGGAAAGCTTTAGGATTTATGGTTGTGGAGAGTTCCACCTGCGCTCTGTACATTACACTGAATCAATAGCAATCAATGGGCAAATTTGACACTCTGAGATGGAAGATGTCTCCTTCGCAATGCTAAGTAAGCCAGATTTTTACTGCATAACTGGACTGCAGTCATTTATATACATTTTGTTGTAGTAATTTTCTGGAAGGTGAATAACTTATTACAGTGAACTTGGTAACCATCAGAATATGTCAATCCACACGACTACATATTTTCCACACAACTACTAATCACAAGGCCTTCTAAACACAGGGCCTTCTAATCACAAGGCCTTCTAAACACAAGGCATTCTAAACTAATGGCCCTCTCAACACAAGGCCTGTATTACTTTACTGCCCCTTGTCAGCGCCTCATGGGCTTGTTGGCATCTGACTGATTCCTCACCCTAATCCCAGCCAAAATCTGTATTGGATTACACTGACTGCCGGCCAGGGAGCACACTCCCACCCACATTTGCTTGCTCACTCTCTCCAACTCTCTCTCACTCTCTCCCACTCTTTCCCTCTCTCTCTCACTCTCTCCCACTCTCTCTCACTCTCTCCCACTCTCTCATTCTCTCTCTCCCACTCTCTCTCTCACTCTCCCCCACTCTCTCTCACTCTCTCTCACTCTCTCCCACTCTCTCTCACTCTCTCATTCTCTCTCTCCCACTCTCTCTCTCACTCTCCCCCACTCTCTCTCACTCTCTCTCACTCTCTCTCACTCTCTGGCGTATGTTCAGAGTTGGGTGTGTGAGGGTACTGTGGGTGGTATGGTGTTTGTACACTTTCACATCTATTGCCAATGACAGGGTGTTTTTTCAGGGGGCACAGTGATGTGGACAAGTCGGGAAAAGGCTTTGGTGCTGTTTAAGTGGGTGGGATCAGAAAAGGTCAACTGGGAGAAGAGTGAAGGGTCAATTATGCAGATACAGACAAGACCAGGACCTCCCAATCTTTCCGGGCGGCGGCGATGAAGCGGGGCAGAGACAGCATTACACTTTTAGGGGTTTTCTAGGAGACCCCAGAGAATCATGAGAGGAATTGGGAGGTTTTGGTGAACAACGTTGTGGCTAGGTTTTCTGTAGGGTGGTGGTTGTTTACACGGATGTCTTTCCAGGGGGGAGGATCCTGATCAGTAACACACACTTAGTCGTTCTCTAACACTAACATGTTAGCGGCATGTCTCTATGTGCAGCTACTTAAAGGGTGTTTAAAAAACACAATCCTCTCTCTTTCTCTCCGGACTGGGCATTGGTCTGAATGGCCAGAACTCCTAAGGAAAGCAGTACTGTATTGTACATGTAGCCTACATCATGTTGTCAACCGCTTTTTGAATTGCAAGTCAATACTATGAAAGGCAAAGGTGCAGAAAACTGGTAGAATTCAGAGAGAACCTTGCCACTATGCTTGCCACTATGGTGTGACAAAAAATAATAATAGTAATTAATACACCAACACTATTAACTTATCAACACTTTTAACTTATCAACACTATTAACTTATAAACACTATTAACTTATCAACACTATTAACTTTCTTTAAATGATTTTCTTATTGTAGCTAGAATTGGGATCATGTATACTGGACTCAGTAAGTGTCAGTTCTAAGACAGCTATGTCAACTTGTTTATGAATTATTTTGTATTTATTAATGTTTCTGTAACACCAGCATTAAATACTATTATAAATTACCATAACCAACCACTGAAACATCTCGCTGGTCTGCCTATTAACTTGCATTGACTTGCAGTCTCCTCATACTGGCTTAAGACCCTGGTCTGGATAATACTATAGTGGTAAGGAAAGAGGAGTAATCAAGCCTGTTGTTGTTAGATGTCTTTAATATATTTAAAATGTCTAATCAACTTTGGAGGCCAGTTTCTACATAGTGCCCCTTTAAAGCAAACGAGTTTGGGCAGATATAAACATTACTTAGCGCTTGAGCAGCATTTAATTTGGGCTGTTCTAGCCCTATGCCATTATGTCGTTTAGCCAAGAAATCACATACAAAGAGGCAACTAATGTGAAAGTGTAAAAGGTGAAAAAAAAGGCATTTTCAGCCTTTTAAAGTCAAAAGCGCTGATTATTTGTGTTTTTGAATTAGAATTGAGTTAGTATTTGCAATTTAAGATATAAAATCTAAAAAGTTTACAAAATGTTTTCAGTCAGCTGTAATTACAACATTATGATGATGAATCCACATGCTGTTTTAAAGTAACCATTATCCCATCTGTATTGAATTGGCCATCATTTAACCTACTGGGAAAATGTGTAATTTAGGATGTTATATTTTGCATTCAGTCGGTAATTTTTAATGACATGACCGAACACTGGAACACGTCAGCGAGCAGCACAATGTTGACTATTTTTGAAGAATCTGTAGAAAAACATAATTACACTTTCATATAATAAGACAGCTCAAGGTTAACGAGTAATAACATGGAAATGGGAGCTTTATTTCCATCTCAAAGGGCTTTTTGTTCTGCATCAATAAGATAATCTTTGGCATGTGTGCACGCGTGTGTGTGTGTTTATGTATGTGTGATTGTGTGTGTCAACTGGGGACTGAAATATGGAAGCTGACGCTGAGGAAGTCTGCCGACAGGGAAACATGAAGCAGAGATATTTATGCCCCCCCTTCCTTATTTGTCTTAGAATGTTATCTCATGGAGATGGCTCATTAAAGCGTCCTCCTCTGCCACTGGCCCATACACTGACTGGCCCACAATCTGCCAGCTCACATTTGCTGCACAGTCAGTCCCAATAACATTTCCCAGTACCCCCATGTGCCTATTGTCTACCTGAACATTACTGCATGGAAATGCTGGGTTGTTATGTTTGCTGTCTGTAGTGTGGATTTATGGTATGAATGTACACAATGTTATGAGTGATAATGGGTTTAGATAATAAACAGAACATCTGTTTGTGTCCCTGTGCTGGGTGTCACGTTCACAGAAATTCACCTTACTGTGTTGTGAATTCTTGGTAGCCATGTCTCTTGTATGAATTAGTGTGTAACCGGAAGTATGGTTTAGTTTGAGTATAATAACAGACTACATGATACTTTCAATAAAAGTTTTATTATTTCCCTTGACTCTCGACGGCTACATAATTAACAATAGTGATCACAATACGAAAAGTCAGAATTCTTACAGTTACTTTAGCTTCCTATATGCCTGGGAATCCTAGATTTAGATAAACAATCAATTGATCAGGTGTGGATATAGGATCAACAATACACCAATATTTAGCTGTCATTTTTATTTATTAAATTCTGACAACCCGCCTTTCGCCTGCATTTTCTCTGTTCCCCAGTTTTGTCATATCTAAGCTCCCAATTGAATTCCAGCGAGTTAAAGATTTTTGCAAGCAATCTCTGCATCCACACCAAGTGATGTTCTTTCCCTACACAGTTCATCTAAACAAAAGGTTTTGTGTCAACTATTTGGGTATCTACCCCCATTGTTGACCAGTTAGTATTTTTGTACTACAATCGTTTTTTAGGTGAACTAGGGATGATGATTTGGGTGAAAGATTCAGGGGTGTAAATCTTCCCGAGGTGAGGTGGGACACTATTCCGACAGTTAATGCGTGTGGATTTATTTGTTTTGAAGCCGGAATTAACAGAGACAGAAGTCTGGTTCTAAGTCCTTCCAGCTCCATAAACAGAAAAATGTCTCACCTACGCACCAAAACAATCCTACTATCACCAGGAACGCCAGCGGTTTTACCAACATGTGATGGATTCATGTGTTGCGCTTTGCGGTGCAGCAAGAGTTTCTCGTCGTTAGTGTGAATCGAAATTAGTTTTTATATATTATGTTAATTTTATTTACATTTTCACAACAATTGATGTAGTCTAAATAGTCTGTAAGCTTTTCATGCACGCCAATTTCCCTGAGTAGTCCCCAGAGTGTGATGATTCCTTGTGAGGATGCTTTCACTCTCCCCTGGCTACTCGTCAGCTAGAAGCACAGTCAAGGCTCAAACTTTGACTCTAGGTGCTACAAAACAGCCCAATAGATCACTGTGCAATCTGGACAGCAAAGAGGTCATTTTGAAGAAGCCAATTGCTGCTATAATTTAGATCTACATGCTCAAGCTTACTTTTAATTAAACGGAACACCATATTATGTTATTTTCATAAGCAGTGAAGAGTGTGGTTAGTTGGTAGAGCTCAAATTAAATCTTCAGCTGACAATGAAAGCTGAAAATACTGAAATGTCAGGAGGGTTCTAATTTAAGCAACCTCTAATGCCAAATCAAACATTTTCCTGCTTTTTTCCTCTTCTTTCCTCATTCCCTTGTCCCTGCTAACAAACTCCATTTACTTTCTTCATCATATTCTACCATTTTCATACACTGCTTTGGTAACAACCTGCCATTTCTCAAAGCCTTAAAAGTAATGCTATAATAGCTGATGCTGTGGACATTGGAGATCACCCTGGTGTGAAGACATCCAGAGGAGGTGCAAATGGCTTTGACCTGCTCCACTAGCCAGTCAGTGACCAGCAAAAGAAGCAAGTGCACCTCCCCACATAGTTCCAGCAGCAACATGCATGGACACAAACACACACACACACAAGCCAAAAAAAACATTAGGAAATAACAGCGTGGAGAGACAGTCATGCTTAATTGATAACTTTTGAGTGGACTTGTCATCTGTCACATCGGATCATGTCATTTTTTATAAAAAATTTTGTGTGAGCTTGGACCTCCTGTCCTCCCACACAAGTGCCACTAGTCACCAGTGGGTTGAGTTAGCATGAACGGTGCCCCCAGTTTAAAAACTGTATGCAGTCAAAAGAAAATATTTTTTTTCCATCTTGTTGTTGAATGAGAATTATTTTCAACAAATGTACTATTATAGATTTTTAATCAAATGAATTAAATAAGCATCTAATCAGTAATGCATCCTAGTGAATGAAAAGATAATGCTAAGCCTGTCATTATCAGCTGTCCGTTTAAATGGTAACCAGTCATTATAATTCACATAAACCCGGACAGCATCAAAGTCATTGTCACCTCCGTCGTGCTATAAACTTCTGTCATGTATTTTTTACACCAGTAGAAACACTCATTCATGCTGTACCTTATTATATGGCTCTTAAAAAGAGCATTTAACATGGTTGAGTGTTAAAGAACAGGAAGTGTGACTGTTGTACATTGGGCATATTGCTGCCATGATAAAACAAGAGTGGAAAGACCACAGCTCTCATCCTCTTGGGGATTTTTTCCCCCTAATCCCTGAGAGTCACCCCATTGCTATGCTTAAGCCTAGGGCGACAGTGCTTGATCCGTCCTGCTATTAACGACAACCGCCTCACCAGATTTTTTTTACCAGATTGTTCACATTAGGATTGTCTGACAATAGTTTGGTCTTACCTAGCTCAAATTCTACATGTTTTGTCAGCTGCCAAATGATGGTTGAAATAAGACTGCCAGTGACTGGCTTCTGTTTAAAAAAAATAACAAACGTCTTTGCCCGTGGATATGTATAATGTGCTGTTAACAGAACACGCCTAACTGGTATAAAATCCATGCAAATTGAAAACAACATATCAGTATTTTAAGAGAAGTTTGGAAGAGTCTGAAGCCAAACGAGAAAGCAATTTTACATGAGCAGCACAACACCTAACTCACCAATGCTCCAGCAAGATTTTAGCACGCACTTTCGTGTATCAAACAATATTTTTGACCCAGAATGCCTATTGGCTAAAATCTGTGTAGACCACTAGACTGCTACCAAAAACGATTTCTACTGCTCTAAATAGAAACCTCATCAGTCACCTCAGAGATTTGTTATTTATGGCCAATATTCCATGGACGGCATCTGCATTTTCACACAGTTAAGATGCATGTATTTGTTATAACTAAGTGACTGTGTTCATCACAATCAACAACATGTGTTAAATTATTAGCATGTTAGCTCCTCTACATCTATGAATTTGTTTGAGACGGTTTGAATCCTGGACAACCTACACCACAATTCAAAGGTTTGGGGGTATTTTCTTGTTTTCCAAAGAAAAGCTAAACATGTTGTCCGTTAAAATAACATAAAATTGATCAGAAATACACTGTAGACATTGTTAATGTTGAAAATGACTAATGTAGTGGGAAACATTTTTTAAGCAAGCAAGCAAGTTTATTTATATAGCACAATTCATACATAGAAGCAATTCAATGTGCTTTACAGTGAAAATAGAAATAATGCAATAAATCAAAAACAATTAATTAAGAAGAGAAATATAAAAACAGCATAAAAAATACAACAGGATAATAGAAATGAGATAAAATATAAAACACAAAGCTAGAGGAATTATAAC